>JAQFZG010003610.1:0-13256 GCA_034695465.1 Entomobrya nicoleti | reverse complement strand
ATTTTGAAAAAAAAACGGAAATTGCTTTGAAAACTTGGAAGCAATGCGTGGATTTGTCGATTTTGTACTACGCTTTTGGTATCTATTGAAACAAAGGACTTCATATTTGAATAGGATTGGAGTCCTACCCCTCCTTGTAAATCACCACTGTTGGCCTCTCCTTTTACTAATTTCAATTATTGCAGCCTTATCTCTCGTAATTGAAAAATTGTCATATAGCAACATCGTAGAACCATTTTTCTTACATAAACCAAAAAATAGAAAAGTGCGCACGGAGAAATAGATTGACTGTTTTGTGCTGTACTTAGATTATATATTGGATTAATGATTGATTTAACAACTAGATTTCAGGGATGGGAATTTCCATCCCGCGGAGTGGAATCTCCATCCCGAGAGTAGAGGATAGAAATTTCCATCCCCAGGAGGGGAATTTCCATCCCGGGGATGGAAATTTCAATCCTCGTTCAGGCATGGGAATTTCCATCCCCGGGATGGAAATTTCCATGAGTGTCCCTTACTGAAGTGGTTCCTCAAAATTTATGGTACAGCTTGACGAAAAAGTATTCAGTGAGTCATTTGGTAGACTCTAAGGGCTTGAATGAATCAATGATTAATTTTAATGGAGTTTTTTGTTCGGCTGAAAAAAATAGGAAAGATTGATACATTACAAGTTTATATTTAAACTGAATTATTAAATAGTTTCGCAAGTTTCTTGGAATTCCTTTTGTACTAATTGTATGTTTTTAAATGAATTTGTACAAAAAAAATGACGAAAAATTAATTAAGTCTAGAGAAAAACAATAAATATATTATATCATTTAAACATTTAATGCAGCAATTAAGACCAATGTACTCTTTAAGTGATTCTACTACTAGTCTGTTTTGTACGCGTTGTTTGATATGAAATTCAGAATGCCCCATATTCCCTATCAATTTTTAAACCAAACTAAAAGGAAAGGACTCTCCTTTAATGCCATGTCTCAATTCATTTTGTCGTTGTCACTGAGATCCAAATCAAAACCTTTGATGTTGAAATGAAAGTAGTATTTTTGCTTATGAAAAAATGCAGCTATGCTCATAAAAAGTATCTTCACATATAATAAAAAAACTGTCTTATTCCATATATTCCATAAATAATGCTATTAAATAAATAAAGTTTTCATTTGTTAAATCATTACACCAAAAGTTAAGAAGAGCCACAGAATGACTGACGAGGAAAAGAAAGACGCAGGAACGAAAAGAAAGATTGATGAGCTGAATGAGGCAGATGAACAGACATCGACCGAAACAAACAACGAGAATCCAGTTAAGAAGGTCAAGTCCTCAGAAAACGGAGAAGCCACATCTTCCAATGATGCAAATGCTTTGGATGATTCTCGCCCACCTGCCCCTACATCATCAACTTTATCTTCCGATGAAGAACAAGTAAACTCTTCCGAAGAAAATACTTCAGACAATTCAATCTTATCTGCCACCACCTCATCAGTTTCATCTTTAGATGAAGAAGAAGCTTCTGCACAAAAGGATACACCCTCTTCAGCCCAAACAGACCAAGGAAAAACTATGACCTTGGTCAAAGATTGTTTTTACCAGGTCGCAAGTCTCGAACTAGGACTCTTCTACATTCAAGCTGGGGCAATGGGAAGGTTTCGTGTCAAGGCTGCCGGTTTTGTTATGTTAGACAGGCTAGGCACCGTGGTGTTTCCCATTCCTTACTTTCGTCTAACTGATGGAGCTGACGTGGAAGTGAAAGATAACTTGGATGGTAGCACTACAGTGACCCTGATAACCGAAACACCTTCAAAACCCAAGAACTGGCTAACCAGGGTACTGTCTACCGTGACTTCGGGACCCTCTGCTTCTAAAAAGGACGACGATGAACCTCCACTGCAAATTGCAGGTTTGGAGAACAGTGACATACTCATCACCGGAGAGCTTAAATCAGCAGTGATAATCGGAAATGGAAGACTTTTAGTACACAATGGATCAGGCAGAGTAACTGTGGAAGGGAACCTTCGAACTTTGATAAATAATGGCACAGGTCACGTCAAAGTGAATGGCAAACTTAGTTCAGGTGTTTCGCAAACGGGTAGTGGATCCGTTGTGGTAACAAAAGATGTAATTGGAACAATAATCAACATGGGTTGGGGAACAATTGAGGTTATGGGCATGCACGGAGGAACGGAGTTTGTTTTGTGGAATCAGAACGGAAAAGTGTGGATTGGTACGGGACAAAATAATGGAGGAACGTGGTTCTATTCGTACATCTGGAATGGGTGGGGCTTTTGTATATATGATAACAATGCTCGTGATATACCAAGGGTGAACTAACCAATAACTTAATACTGGACATATAGTAGTATAATATAAGCTTAGTAATTTTACTGAGTAAGACCAAGACAAAAATAGAAGGAATTTAAGTAAAAAATTAGCACAATTTTTCTCCACATTTTACTATTTCACTTATACCTTTCAACTCAACAAACCAAATTTACATTAAAATATGATTTCCTCTTACTTCAAATGTATGACCAAATGGAGTTTTCTGATGTTATTTTAGATTTAAAACACTACATAAATTAAGATAAGCATGAAACAACTAGTGAAAAGCATAATTTTTTCCATGACTAGTGTATGCATTTAAACTGGAGACTCCATTTGTCCATTTGTCTTTCTTATCTTCGGAGGGATCAATCAAAGACAATGTGTATATCAAAGTACTTCGCATTTACATTATTGACCAATTGACCATAGGAAGTATTGTCACTTGTCGATATACCAAATGAACGGAAAGGATTTCAACTTTGTTCCCCAATGTTTGAATTGAACAGTTGACTTGCCAAAAATGAAGTGGTCCAATTTTTGTGGTCAAAAGTTTCCACCGATAAAATGTTGACCACACTAACTTCAAGCGTTTCGTTAATGCTTATCACCTAATCCTGGACCTTCCTGCCCGCAGTGCAAATCGACATTTGAACATTCCGTCCATTTATGTTGCTGTTGTCACTGAGATCAAGTTACAATCCTGTCAATCTTTGAGATTTTAATAGTAAATCGAAATCACAGATATTCGCTCACTATATACAAAACTGTCAGCACATACGACGACCTCAAATATACTCTTTACCTTCCTAACTATCATATCTCAGAAATATTTTTACACAATCCCAAAATGGCTAACAAACCAGTAACGTCCCCAGCTTCCGGTCCTTCGCAAACATCACAAAACACATCTCCTCCCAAACTGGATCCTGCTTCCACGACCACTGACAATGCCAACAATAAAAGAAAGTCTGATGAAAATGATGCAGATAACACCACTGTACAGACTCCCCAACCTATCCAAAAGCGACTCAAGACTACCCTCATCGATGACCTAGCCGCTATCGCCTTTCTCCTGGAATTGGGTTTGGATCAGCACTTCTTCGATGGAGGCAAAGTCCTTGCGTGGGGCCTTCAACCCAATGACCCTGACTATCACCGAATTCACAAATATGTTGCAAGAGGCGAGGAATTGGGGTACGGTATCAAAATCCTCAGCATTTTGAGGATCCTTCCCAGCGTCCACACTTTAGGACAAGATCCCGACTCGTATCTAGATTTTCAGGATGATCCAAAGGCGGTCGGAATGAAAAGGATGATGCTGTGGCATGGCACCAAACGGCATTATGTGAAAAGTATCCTGGAAAATGGACTGAAACTTCCAAACCATCCCGGACTCTATGGCACTGGCATTTACTTTGCTGATATGGTTAGCAAAAGCTGTCATTATACTGATCATTATGCCAGTCCCGGTAAAGTTGGCTACCTCTTCCTGAATGACGTTCTACTAGGAAATACTTACAAAGCGTATGACACCAATTATACGTTGCGTAAGCCTCCTCCAATAAATGTCCCCTGGTGGAATATCTGGGGTCAGCAGCAGTATGTACCAAGGCAGAGTGTGAAGGGGACTGACGTTCTTGGTGGGTATGGTCCAAGTTCTTTGGGGGATGTGACCATTGATGGGTGTACCTGGCCACTGGGACATGCATGGGGTTTATGTCCAATTCCGAATGAGTACATCATTTATGACGCAAAGCAAGTGAAGCCCAAGTTTCTGGTCAAGTTTGAATACACAAAGAAACATTTTTATATTGCGTAATAAAAATGGAGATGTCTTAATGTAATGCCATTTCGAGTGTACTAGTCATTGTAATAAAGATTATACGCAAAAGTATGAATTTCGCTCAAGGAAAAAAAAAATTGTTTAAAGAAGTGTATTTAACTTCCCCATCCATCCACCATCCATTAAAAAAGGCTAAAATATTATTGCTCAATTTTCATGTTACCTTTAATTGGTCGCTGTAAGTGAAACAATATTTTTTTCCATCACTGCTAGTTATTCCAAAATTAAAGATAATTTTTATGGGGTATTTTGAATGACTGTGCAATATACTATAAAGTATGCGAGTATTTCCTGGTGAGTTCATGCGATACCCACCCAAGCTTTAAAATGCTGTTTGTACTTTGATGATCCTGGCAAAGCGCTTAATGGTTCGAAAGTCTAATGGACTGAATGTGAAGCTCATCGTTTTCGAAAGCTAGTCTGTTTTTACGCATTGTTTGATCTTCAATAAAAAACTTGAATTGAATTGAATAAAATTCAGAATGCCCCATGTTCCTTATTAATCAAACTTAACAGAAAGGACCTCCTCAGAACCATATCTTAGTTCATTTTGTTGTTGTCACTGAGATCCACCCAAATCAAAACCTGTTGAAATCAAAGTACATTTGCTTATGAAAAAAGGTATGCATGCTCATTTTATCTGAAGCACTATATTCCACAATAACTCAAATTTCACTTGCTCAATTCCGGAATTACACCTAAAGTTACGAAGAGCCACACAATGACTGACGAGGACAAGAAAGACGCAGGAACGAAAAGAAGGATAGATGAGCTGAATGAGTCAGATGAACAGACATCCACCGATACAAATAATGATAACGAGAATCCAGTGAAGAAGGTCAAGTCCTCAGCAAATGCTTTGAACGATTCTCGCCCACTTGCCCTTACATCCTCAACTTCGTCTTCCGATGAAGAAGTCAAGCCTCTCGACGAAAGGGCTTCAGACAATTCAATCTTATCTGCCTCAACCTCATCAGTTCCATCTTCCGATGAAGAAGAAGGTTCTGTACAAACGGATACACCCTCTGGAGCAGAATCAGACCAAGGAGGAACCTTCACCTTGATCAAAGATTGCTTTTACCAGGTCCTTAGCTCCGAACTAGGCATCTTCTATATTCAAGCTGGTTCAATGGGAAGGTTTCGCGTGAAGGCTACACATTTAATTATCTTTGACAGACAAGACACTATGGTGTTTCCCAATCCTGACTTTCCTCGACCTGATGGAGCTGACGTCGAAATGAAAGATAACTTGGATGGTACCAGTACGGTGACCCTGATAACCGAAACACCTGCAAAACCCAAGAACTGGCTAACTAGCCTACTGTCTTCCGTGACTCTCGGATCCTCTGCAACTAACAAGGAGGATGAACCTCCACTGCAAATTGCAGGTTTGGAGGACAGTGACATATTCATCACTGGTGACCTAAAATCAACAGTGATCACTGGAAATGCAAGACGTTTAGTACACAATGGATCGGGCAGAGTAACTGTGGACGGGAACCTTCGAAGTTTAGTGAACAGTAGCACAGGTCACGTGAAAGTGAATGGCAGAGTTACTTCACTAGGCGTTCTGCAAATGAGTAGTGGATCCGTTGTGATAACAAAAGATGTAATTGGAACTATAATCAACATGGGTTGGGGAACAATTGAGGTGATGGGCATGCACGGAGGGGCGGAGGAAGTTTTGTGGAATCAGAATGGAAAAGTGTGGATTGGTACGGGACCAAATAATGGAGGCACGTGGTTTTATTCGTACGCTTGGAATGGGCGGCGTTTTAGCATACATGATAACAATGATCGTGATGAACCGAGGGGGAACTAAACAATAACTTAGACATGTATTATAGTAGTATAATATAAGCTTAGTAATTTTACTGAGTAAAATTTAGCCAAGACAAGAAAAAGTAACAAAAAGTAACGCAATTTTTCTCCACATTTTACTTTTCCACTTGTAACTCTCAACTCATCAAGCAAAATTGTAAAATAAAATATAATTTGCACTTACTTCAAATGTATGACCAAAAGGAGTTTTCTTGTGTTATTTTAGATTTAAAACACTATATAAATTAAGCATGAAACAACAAGCGAAAAGCATTTTTGGCAGCGCATTTTTTTTCATGACTTGTGTATACGTATATTTGAGTTTAAACTTTTCCTTTTGTATTTTGATATTTTCGGAGGTTCCTCTTTGTCAAGGCTGGGCTATCCACCAACCTGGAAACTTTCGTGGTTCAAAAAAATTGGTGAAATTGGTTCGAAGTACATCAGGCTGATGCAATAAAAAATTATAAATTAATTTTGTGTAATAATTACCAGACCACCACCACCGTTTAAATCGTTAACTTTTTTAACCAGCTAATTTACCTTCTAGTTGTTTTTAATGGTAATTCATGAGGAAACCGGTGTTAATTAAGACAAATTCACTATTCATTTTAGTCAGTCGACTAGTCTGTTATGTTCGCGATGTTTGATATGAAATTCAGAATGGCCCATGTTCCCTATCAATCAAACTCAAAGGAAGGGACCCTATGATGATGTTATCTCAGTTTATTTTGTCGTTGTCACTGAGATCCACAATAAATCAAAACCATTAATGTTTAAATTAAAGTAGATTTGCTTATGAAAAAATATACATTTGCTTATTTTTTATTTAAACCATCTCCCCATATTCCATCTGCATCAAAGTTACAAAGAGCCACACAATGACAGACGAGGACAAGAAAGAGGAAGGAACAAAGAGAAAGCTGGATGAGCTAAATGAGACAGATGGACAGACATCCACCGAGACAAATAATGAGAATCCAGTTAAGAAGGTCAAGTCCTCAGATAACGGACAAGCCTCATCTTCCAATGATGCAAATGCTTTGGATGATTCTCGCCCACCTGCCCCTACATCATCAACTTTATCTTCCGATGAAGAACAAGTAAACTCTTCCGAAGAAAATACTTCAGACAATTCAATCTTATCTGCCTCCACCTCTTCAGTTTCATCTTTGGTTGAACAGTCTTCAGATAACGACCAAGTAACAACCTTGATTGCAGGTGGCCTTTACTGGGTACAAAGCCCCGAGTTAGGAGACTTCCCAATTCGAGCAGGCGCAACTGGAAGGTTCTGTGTGAAGGCTTATGGCTTGAAAATTCTAGACAGTCAAGGCACATTGGTGTTTCCCCTTCCAAACATTACTCTACCTGCTGGAGCGGAAGTTGAAATCAAGGATAACTTGAATGGTGCCACCACACTGACCTTGATTTCTGGATCCCCTCCTGTTGAAAATGAAGCGCCTATTCAAGTCGCAGGTGTATTGAACAATTACATAATCATCCACGGCGCAAGATCGGCAGTGGTCACTGGAAATGGAGGATGGTTAAGATTCTCGGGAACGGGAACAGTCACTGTACAAGGGTCTCTTCAAAGTGTGCAGAATAATGGCACGGGAAACGTGAATGTTAACGGCAGAGTAACCGCTGGCATTCGGCAAACGGCCACTGGAAACATTGTGATTAATGGAGGTGTAAGGGGAACCATTTATAACTCGGGTGGAGGGTCAATTCAGATTCATTGTGGGAACATAGGAAGCAGACAAATCACAAATACTAATGGTAGGGTGTCGATTCACAATGTTGGAAGGGCCACGCTTTCAGTTACTTCAAGAGGTCATTCGTCATGGTCATTTTAAAAGTTTCGCCAAGAAAACTGTAATGAACTTGTATAATGGAAAATATATGCGAAAGTAGTAAATAAAAAACATTTTTAAATCCAGCCTTTATTTTAAGCAATAAACTTTCTTTTGACCATCATTGAACTTTAATAACGAGTAGATAATTTCGCTGAAAATGGTTGAGGTGCAATTGTGAAGCCATCCACAGCATCTAATGAAGGCGTAGGTGTTCCAGGAACAATTTCAAACTTAAATCGCTGCATGACTGCGGTAAAAAGCAGGAAGTTACTAATACGAGCCAGGGGTTCACCTATAAAAATGAATAGAAGTGGATTTGTGCATAGGAATGCATTCATTTTTTTAAGAGGTTATATCCACTCTTTTTAATTTATTTCTACGTCCTTCACAGCATCAATAATATTGCTTACCTAGACACTGGCGTTTCCCAGCTCCAAATCCCCAGACGTGGTCTAGTTTCGATGAACTAAACTTTCCCTCTGCATCCAAATACCTTTCTGGGCGAAAATTGTCTGGATCTTCCCAATATTTTTCGTCCATATTTGTAGACGCAAAATTAACAAGAGCCCATGTGTTCTATAAATAATTTAATTAACACGACGAAATTAACTCATAACCAAATATTTGCATGCACCTTAAATATGCTGTTTCATCTAATTATTAATTAACCTTCGGAATATCGTATCCCATTAACTTTGCATCCTCGATATTGTAATGTGGCACAGAGATTGGGGCAACAGGGGTCATACGGAAGCTTTCCGTTACTACTGAATATGTATACGGAAGACTACAGAAAAAATCCAAATTGATTTAAAAAAATAAACTAGGAATTATAAATATAATTTGGTTTGGTAGTATGTATTTTTTAAATTGCCTTTTCTTATCCTCAAATGAAGGAAGCCTATCTCTGCCCACAACTTGATCTAGTTCCTTGTGTACCTTTTCCTGGCATTCTGGATTACGAACCATATGCAAAATAGCATAAGCAATTGAATTACTCGTGGACTCAGCTCCAGCCGCAAAGAAATCTTGGCACGTTTGTACAAGCTGGTTTTCTATAAAAATGGAAATATTTCCAAAAAACAATGTTAACGATACAACCAGTCAGTCAAATTTATATAGAGCATTCAAATCTTGTTCAAAATAAGAAATATTTTTTTACTTGAGAAAGTTGAGTCTGGATCTTTTTCTGATTCCTTCATGGCATCCAAATAAACATCAATAAAATCTCTTGGAGGTGAATCAGGCTCCCGATTCTGTTTGTGATCTATAATGGTTTCCTACAAGTTTCCAGTTTTTATATTTAAAAAATCAGGTAATATAACTCTTTATAAATATCCAACTAGGATGGCATATACCTCTATCATTGCACAAATTGCATCCCCCCCAGCCGTCATTTTCTTGAATTGCTGTTTAAAATACGGGAAGTGTCTCAAGAACGGATATATATTTACTAAACCCCCACTTCTTGGGTTAGCCGCTCTGAACGAGTCTTGAATAGTTTGCAACAGCTTCTTGAAGTTTTCATCGTCATGCTTGTGTCGCACTCCAGACATAATAGCCCATAAAATATTGATCACACTGACGCCAAACTTATCATGAACGCTTATCACAGAATCTGGGGCAGATTTAACTTCCTTCAAAATCGACTCTATGCATTCTTCACACTCTTCATGAATCACACCTTCCATACTCGTCTTTCCGAATCCAAAATCCCTCAAGTGCCGCAGTGCAAAACGTCGTTGTTCTTGCCAAAGTCGTCCATTTGAGAAAAATACACCAAGTGGCTTGCCTCCCCATCTGTACGTAAAACTAAAAATGTTGGGTCGATGAGGAAACTCATCTCTTGTGTAGAATTCCTTGGTGGCTTCATATCCGTTAATTAGAATGACTTTAAAGTTTCCATTGTGGAGGCCTGTAACTGGTCCGTATAGCTCACCCAACTTTGTAAATGCTTGATTTGCAGTTTTGCCAAGCGTTTTTATAAACATACTTGCTCCAACGATTGGATAGCATTTTGGACCTGGAGGAAATTTCTTGGGCAAATGATATCTAAAAATTGTGACGAACAAATAGCTAGCAATTGCTATCAAAACTAAGAATACAATCATTGTGAATTATTTCACAAAACAGGTTAACGAAATTCGGATTTGTGAGGTAAGCTTGAGCAATGGATAAATATTTTTAGTTTATTTAGAGCCTCAACCAAATCTCCAGCAAATGACCGGCTTCTTTACACTAATAAAATACATTAGTTAGCCATGCGCAGTTGAGAGCATATAAATATTATACACCTTGGACAAGTGAAAAACACATGATATTCTGTTTGTCACGATAGACAGTTGGTAACAGGAGAATGACTAATGAACGACCACTTGAAAAGCACTAGACAGAATATTCATTAAGTTACATAACATGCAAGATGCGATATCATTGTGTTTACATGCATAATATATAGCATCATAAAATACTAAAAATTAGTAAATACGTTATGCAATCCATGCAACATGCAACTTATTTAACACTTTGCTGAAAAAGTATGCGATATCTTCTGCTTTTTGGACTCTTTGACCTTGGTTTCACATCTAAACTTGAGCATCGTTTGGGGAGAGTAAGGATTTTTTTGTTCATGTTTTTTTATCTTCATTTTTTTGGTCATGTGTTGTGACATCACGTGAAGGTGCTGGTAAAACAGTAACAGTTTTTGATGTATAGCATGCATGCATACAATTTATTTTTACAAGCCAAATATGTAATTAATTTTTTTGTTATGAATTTATGTCTTTTTTGTACTAAGAACTTGATTTTTTGGTTTCCTTCTTTCGATGATTTCTTTTTGTTTCGTCGAACAAGCGAAATATTTTTTTTATATTAGGTTTACGCTAAATATAAATCATTATCATCAAATAGTCAAGTGATGTAAGTAGTAATGATAATGATTGCTTGCTGACTGATTGATCTGATTTGACAGATTTAACTCCATGTCGTGTCTGTTGCATTTAGATTTACAATTTGGCAATACAATTAGGAATGAACTTGAATATCGTTATTTGGATTAGTTATTAATGAAATGCATTAAAACTTTAAATTTTAAGAAATAGTAATTGGACAGATCCCTCCAGTAATTTTACTTTAATAACGAGCCGTAACTTTTGCTGAAAATGGTTGAGGGGCAATGGTAAACCCATTAACAGCATCTAACGTGGGCGGGGGCGTTCCAGGTACGATTTCAAAGTTGAAACGCTGCATTACTGCAGTGAAAAGTAGGAAATTGCTAATACGAGCCAGAGGTTCACCTACAACGTAATACAAATTAAATATCTGTTAATCAAGCTATGACATGACATGACCAACATAAGTTCTCCACCTTTATTTAAAGCATTTTATGGCATAGCAGAAAATATTTTGCTTGCCTAAACATTGACGTTTGCCTCCTCCAAAGCCCCAGACGTGGTCCAATTTTGACGAGCTGAACTTCCCTTCGCTGTCCAAGAATCTTTCAGGTCGAAAGTTCTCGGGATCTTTCCAGTATTTTTGATCCATGTTGGTTGACGTGTAATTCACAAGAGCAAACGTTCCCTACAACATTAAAGTTAATTATATCGAATTAGATTAAACCAACTATTGAACATTAACTAAAAAGCAAAAAAAATTATACCTTTGGAATGTCATATCCCATTAACTTGGCATCCTCATTGTTGAGATGTGGCACAGAGATTGGGGCAACAGGAGACATTCGGAAACTTTCCGTAATCACTGCAAAAGTGTATGGGAGGCTGCAAAAAGAAAAAAATGAAGACGAACATTGTTTCAAGGAAATGTAATTGTGTCCCATTCACAGCTTAAAAGAGTCAGCTACTTTTTCTTGTCTTCAAAAGACGGAAGTCGATCCCTGCCTACAACTTGGTCCAATTCCTTATGAACCCTTTCCTGACATTCTGGATTACGAATCATATGCAAAACAGCATACGCAATGGAATTACTCGTAGACTCTGATCCAGCAGCGAACAGATCTTCACAGATTTGAACAAGTTGATCCTCTGTCAAAAAATTAAGCGTAACAAAAAAGTGAAAATAGTTTAAATAATGCTTCCAGAAATTCAAAGTAAATCCATATTAAAATTTACGCACTTGAAAAAGTTGACTCTGGATCCTTTTCTGCTTCCTTCATGGCATCCAAGTATACATCAATGAGATCACGTGGGGCTGAGTCTGGCTCACGTGTCTTTTTGTGATCTATAATGGTTTCCTGCCAATGTAAAAAAATGTATTAACATACCCGTCTACAATGTATATCAAATGATAAAGTAGACTCTCTAATACATCGATCATATCACAAATAGCATCTGGTCCAGCAGTCAGCTTTTTAAAGTCTTCTTTAAAATAGGGCAAGTGTCTCAGCCAAGGATATGCATTGACAAAGTTCCCCCCTCCTATATTACCAGCTCGGAAAGATTCTTGAATCAAATTCAGCATTTTCTTAAAGTTTTCATCGTCATGTTTATACCGAACTCCAGCCATTATAGCCCACAGTATATTGATCACACTGACGCCAAACTTATCATGAACGCTGATAACCGAATCCGGACCGCTTTTCTTCACTTCTTTCAAGATTGAGTTGACGCACTCTTCGCTTTCTTCATGGATCAAACCTTCCATGCTCGTCTTACCAAATCCAAAATCTCTTAAATGACGAAGAGTGAAGCGCCTTTGTTCTTGCCACAGTCTTCCATTTGAGAAAAACACGCCCAACATCCTACCTCCCCATCTATAGCTTGCCAAAAAGAGTTGAGGACGATGAGGAAAATCGTCTTTCGAATAAAATTCCTTTGTTGCTTCATATCCATTGATTATAATAGCTTTAATGTTTCCCAAGTATGTTCCCGTGACCGGTCCATAGATTTCGCCTAATTTCACAAATGACTCTGTTGAAGTTTTGCCAAGCTTGCCGATCAACATGGAGGCGCCCACGATGGGATAACAGTTTGGACCTGAAGTTTAATTTAACACTTTATGTATTTCAAGTTTCTTTATTCATGTGTAACAATAGGAAGGTTGAGTATATTTTATTTTTATTTTACCTGGAGGAAAATTCTTCGGCAGGTGAAACCTAAAAATGGTCACAAACAGATATGTGACCACAGCTAGCAAAACGAAAGAAACGATCATTTTGAGCCTTTCTTCTCAAAGTCAAAAATGTTACAAAAAAATGTCAAATTGCAGAGCTTGTGTATATTATGGTCTAGCACTACCAAGCTTTAAAAGAAGACTCTTGAATGTGAATGCTAGTGAACTCAATATCTGCTTTATAACTAATGTGAAATGAAGTTACATAACATGAAAATACTTCAACTTTGGTGTGTCCCTAAATAATCTAATCAACATCAGCTACTTGAGTTTTTCATAATAAA
>JAQFZG010003609.1:0-13257 GCA_034695465.1 Entomobrya nicoleti | reverse complement strand
TGAAGAGCAGAAGTATATGTTTCTGATTATCTGTAAACATCCCATTAATTTGGAAATAAAACTATCTATCTATCTATCTATCTATCTCTGTAATTACGGTATTATGTTCATAAAGAGTAAATAGTCTGTTTACGTCCGATTTTTTACTTGATAAAATGAGAAGCCAATGTTGATTTATTTTCAGAAAAATAAACTTTTAATGTTTTTGAAAACCAAAGGGCTAATTAACAACTTCAGATTTTTATGGTGATTTTGAAACATGTTTTTGAACTTTAGGAAAGCTGTAGAACAAACATTGAGCAAGCACGTTTGCAGTAAACATGTTTATAAAATTTGTAGTAGTTTCGAAATATCTAAGTAAGATCAAAAACAATGATTATTTATCATAATTAAACTTAAACTTTTAATTATCCATCAAGATCTAAACCTAATGCAAACACATATTAAAATCACTTACTTGAAGACAAATGAAGAAAACAAATATGCCAGTGTATTATTTGGTGCTTGTTTTAGGTAATGAGTCTTATATTGATGTTTGTTTAAGTAGGGACTTTGTTTTTGTACCAAATTTACAAAAGAACTTATTGTGGAATTTGTTTGCCTTCATTTCCAAAAAAGTTACTACACGCTTTCCAGATTTAATGTAGATGATCCATACAATATTGATGCTCCTCATCACACAAATACTTACTTAGTGATAAATTCTTCTTTTAATCAATAAATGATATATTTAAGTACTTAATTGTTTCTTAAAACTTGATTTGCCAAACACAGTTTGTTATTTAACAAGTACTAAGGGTGTTGTGATGATTAAGTGATTAAACAAGAAACGAATAAGGGCAACTTATACACTTATTTCAGTGGCCATGTATGCTCTAACTTTATTTCGTTTTAGTAATGTATATTCCTGGAAAATGTGTAATTTTGTTTATTTAATATTGTAGAAATATGAGCACTTCTACTTTGAAAGCAAAACCAATTAAATTTTCGTTATTAAGATAGATAAAATATAATATTTTAGAATATTTTAATAAAACTGTAATCATAATAATTAAGTTTACCAACGTCATCACTTGTGTAAGATGTGCTTTGGTAAAAATAGAATCAGTGTTTACTTTGGGCCGAATTTGAGGCTCAAAAATGATTCTGCCGTGTAGACACCTCAGTGTTATTTTTGAGAATTTATTTCTGTTAAATGAAATGTAACTCCATATCTGAACTTTACATGTATATTTCCTTTCATTCTTAAAACAAATGTCATGCAAACTCTAGTTGCCATGGACAACTTCCATAAATGCAATTGAACAAAGTTGTTCAATAAATCCTTCTGGTAATAAAAGATGAATCAATGTTTAAAACAATAGAAAGCTCAATTAGTAATTGTGTTGTAAATGATTTTATTTAAACATACTGCATTATATTTATAAACCATGTTTTACAACAAAATCTGTCCTAGAATAGCTCTAGTAATATAACCCCTTTTACATTAACATTTAGATCTATTATATTATTTTTTCCCTTTAGTGTAAATTCTTATATTTTTTACAATATAAATGTTTAATTTATTAAGTTCTATATTAAAAACTTTTTATGTATTTCTAGCCAAAAGCGAAAACTGTACGGCTACGTCGAATGCAAGATTAAGACATTTTAATGGCGTGCTTTCTTCAAGAAAGTTGTTGTCCCCAAACTTTGTTTTGAGTATGGCACAAGATTTCCAAAATCGTCTTGACCATCTTCTGCACGCCCGAGATGTATAGCTAGACTCTAAATTTTTTACGTTTTCAATTGTTTGTTTAGACTCGGCATAAACAGATACCATTCCACCAATTATTACCAAAATAGAGGCACTACAGTCAATCGTCATCATTAGATGGATTGATATCATAAACAAATTGGATTCATGGTAGGGACCTTTTACCATTCCAATTAGTAAGCTTAGATTTATTGCAAGAGTAAAACTCCCTCCAAATATAAATACACCTAAAAAACTCTTTTGTACTGTATTACTAAGCATATTGAGAATTTGAAGCTGACGATACATAATAGCATCCTTGTAAATGTCCATGCTATTTATATACCTTGTCAAAAAGTTTTCTATATTTTCTTGAATTTTCATCGTACCAATTATATGAACCCCAATAAATATAAAAGTACATCCTTGAGCACCAAACCACCAGATCCACATATTTAAAATTCCAATTGTTACTTTGATCGTAAATCCAATTATTTTGAGCAAAGTACCAAAAATTCCGCAGATTTCCAATTGATAGCATTCTGGTAACATGAAGTAACCAATCAAAGAAGGTTGACAGGGAGATTTCCAATGCACTCCAAGAACATAAATAGGGGGAAAAGTTGCACAGGTGATTAGTAACACTGGAACCAACAAGAGGTTAAGACTTTTTAAAAGGGAATTTTGAAAAAAGTTTAGTTTGCGTTTAGTTTTATTTCCGTACGTTTTCTGGAACACGAATACACTATTCAAGTAGAGTTTTAAATTTGGACCTTGCTCTTTACACAGGAAAGCGTAGCTTGACCAAAATGCAAGTAATGTCCCAGAAAACAATGCAAAAATATTTTCGGTTTTGTGGTTACTAAGCTGGTGGGAAGTTGTATATGTAACATGTATAACCAGTTGGATACATTGTATAAATACGACAAGGACGTTGAAACAGTTTCTGAACTTAAGCTTTCGTGTTTCCATTTGGTTTTGAGTTTCGAACAATATTTCGTTGTTATGTTGGTGGAAAGTTGGACTTATTTTGATAGGAGAGCATTGAAACTTACTAATTAACCTCATTGTAGTTAAGAGAAAATGGGAATTTTCGAAGAGTTTTGATAAATTTATAGAAACAAGAAATCTCTGCAGAGATTGGAACATTTTGGCTATCATCACGAATTTTTTTTTAAAGCAACCATGTAAGAAGAATTCTATTGGGAACGATGCAAATTTAGATTCTCAAATCTTAAGCGGAATATCGGATGTAAAGCTTTCGCTTGGAGAATAAATTTTGTTCTACTTGAGTGAAAGCGTAAACAAGAAATTTGTGCTGGGTTTAATTTTAAAATTTAATATTTTGAAATTGATTAGCTGTTATTTTGGTTACGGCAAAAACTTTGTTTTTGAACGTCGGGATGATAAATATATTTTTTAATACACGTGCTCGAATGCGTATTAGCCTTACAGGTTGCCCAAGTATAAAATAGTCATAGCATATAAAAGTATTTTAGCTTCTGAAAAGTCAAATATATAATGTTTTGGTATATAATTGGGAAATTTCAATTAAAATTATTTGTAATCAGATCATATTCAACATCTATTGTAATTAAAATAATTCGACTTCTGTTATGATAAATTTGGGTTAAAAGTCCATGCCTAATATTTCCTATTTAAACAAAACACACACGCGTAATAAGTTTTGATCATGATAACATAACATTCAACACGTAATTTATATCCAAATATGTTTCAGCTAGATTTAGCCACGTGAATAATATTTTGACTGAATAATTCATTATTACTAAAATTCGCTCTATTGCCCGTCGGATTTTATAAATATATGTAAGTTATTCTTGTCTTGTTTTTAAGGAAAGCTTCTGGAGCAAATAAAGAGACATTTTCACTGGATATTTGTACTTTTTCAATTTAATATTACTGAAATAATCAGTTTAGGTATTGGAGGAGCATACTCATGTTCTTGAACGTCGGGATGAGGAACATTTTAAATACCCGTCTTCAAATGCGTTATATCCAGACAGGTATTTTGCGTATAAGCCGGACATAGCTATTTTTTCAGTGGCTTAGAAGTCAAATGAAGACATTTTTACTTCAATTGGACAATGGTAATCAAAATTGTTATTTGGTTGAATCAAAAGAACTATCTATTTAATTCAAAACATTTTGAAGTTAAGTTGAAAGATTATCGGTTCATGTTTCATGCTTGTATTAATTTTGCGTGTAGGAATCAGCATGATGCTGACTAAAGCTTACTTAATTTTAGATTATCTTGGAGTCTGCTTTCTTGGCTCTCTGTACTGAAGGTGTATTGTAGACGTTGAATATTAGGATGTTGTGTTAGTATTTAAATCAAAATATGAAACATACCCATGATAACTTAATTATATGTACATTAGATAGGCATTATTTATTATTATGGCAATATATATTTTCGAAACCAAATCATGCTGAAAATACACGTCGAATTATTTATGGTCACCATGTTTTTTCTGGTACTTACAATTACTTGTAAAAACCAGGAAGCCTTAAAAAAAAGAGTTTAAAGAAATCATCCCAGAAAAATGTATGAGTAGATCATACAAAGCCTAAAATCTGAGCAAATCCATTAAGTGTTCCGGTATTTCATTTTCCCAAAACGGAGTTTATTGTATAAATGCTACTGCATCATGATATTACGTTAATACGAAGAAAAATTCTGATCACCATCACCGACATAAACACTTAGAATATCCGTGCGATTGCCAAAATGTTTTTTTATCTAAGCTAGTTACTATTAGCTAGAGGAAAACACTCACTGGGTCACATGAGTGTACAAATATGGCTTTTTGGTAAATGGTTTTGCCGTTTCGTGCTAATCAGTACAATATGTTTACCGATAAATTTATCAGACAAATACCCAAGCTTAATTTAATCATAATCAGCGTTTTATCAGGTCGTTAAACCCTTTTTGGGACTAAGGTTTGATTTTCAATTCCAAAAAATTTACATAAGTTATTTATTTTTTTCCTTATATCAAGTATACTTGGTGTATGTTTAAGTTGAAAATGCTTTCCGTATGTAATTGTTCGTAAATATTAGCTAGCTAAAATTCCGGAACTCGCATTGCTAAACAAATACAATATGATCATTTCTGTAAACAACCAACATAAATGATAAATTTAAGTACTATTTGCTCTATTGATGCTTGATTGATCGATTGATGCTTTATTATGTTTAAAAGTATTCCAGTGAAAATAAATGTTCGTCAATTTTGTACCTATTCATATTATGTAGCAGCCAAAGCTTTAATCTCGGTTGTGCTCAAGTAAAATTGTTTATTAAATGATATGTCTGCAAAATGCATTTACACAATCCATTCATGACGAATTTCTGAAAAGGACCTTATTCCATTTACAAGGGGCCTGGGCTAAATGGCCGTCAGTAATGAATCACAAATCAATCGAAAGCTCTCACCGAGTACTACAACTTTGTCAAAGGACACATGTCGCTATCTTGTTGTACAAGACCACTTTTTGGGGGTTGAAGTTAGCCAAAAATAGCATTGTTTCTAAAGGTTCCAAATGTAGCTTGCTATGTATTTCTTGATTCTTAACTGACAAAAACGAACTATATGACATTCAAAGCACCTCTTATTACACTTTAATTTACAATCACAATAAAGCAATATTTTGCATAAAAAATATTATCAATGCTACTATCAGTAATTTACATTACTACCATATCGTGCACATATCGTAATATTTAAAGCACAATGCTACTAAAAACTGTTGTTACTTTTTTGGTTTTATATAATGAGTCCGAATCGCAAAGGATCAGATGACAAACGTTTGTGATAACAAAATAAGTTTAATTAAATGAATTATACCATCTGACCTATACCTCAATATAATATACTATGCACATCACATGCAGGATATATCATTGAAATGCTAAGTGTGGCAAATATGATCAATGTGTCGTTTCACATTACAGGATACACCGAAGATGATTAAGAGTTCAGAAAGAATTTAAATTTGTTTTGGTTACCAATTTCAATTGTCAACTTTACCACATAGTAGGCTAACTGTTGGATCAAAAATGAAAGTTGTATCTCAAACACCTATATCAGTCATGTATTGTAGGTATTTCGAAGAAACTCGCGTAGTTAAAAATCAACTTGATCGTTTTTTGACATTGCTAGAATTCAAAATATGGATAGCACTTTTGATTGCTATATTTACATATGGTTTTGTATCCAAAAGTTGTTGTCGTGCTATTGACATTCTTTGGCTTCCTATTGGAAAACCATTGACAGTTTCACATAATCGATTGTTAATTTTTATATATTTCCTTCCCATTATATTTTTATCGTCAGTTTATAGTGCTGTGTTTAATACTGAATTTTTATATGTGGACCTACCAAGTTCGCTTATCGATTTGGGCAATCGATAATTCAGATTTCAATTTACCACGAAATATTTTTCCAACTTGATTTTATCGTCTAAACCACCCTCAATTGTTAAATCTATAACAAAAGGTTTCGGACTATCTGATATATCTCAACCGATTTCCAAAGAGTTTGGCTTTGACTCGGACGATGATTTAAGAACATTGCTAAATTCTATGGCAAGTAATAAGTTTTTAACAATTGGTAATAAAGGAACCCAAGTGTACTACACAATATTGCCTCTCTCCCTATTACTTTCTTTAGCAGGCAAAGCAGTTATTGACAATAAATGTGTTTGTGGCATGATAGTTGCTCCTAAGGAAGTAGCACCTGAAATGCGCATTGGTTATATAACTTGGGGACCGTTGTCAACAATTTTCGATAAGCACTTTACTAGCTTTGATGAAAGTGGGATTGTTTCAAGAATTCAGAATTTGATATCTTATGTGCGGCTTATAAAGGAACCAGTGAAATGGACAGCATTAAGTGATAGTCTTCAGGATGCTATGGCTTTGGAGTTGAAGTCACCTTAGGGATGGCCTTATATTATGCAAACAATTTGTTCTGCGGTTGTCTTTGGCTGTTTTTTGTTAGCACACATCATAATATATTTTGAGCATATATTATCTAGACTGTTTTAACTTAGCCTATCTGAATAATAACCGTGTATGATCTGTACTTCTGTTTACTTGAATACTTGAATTAAATAAAAATGCTGTCATAATTAAAAAGGATTCTGTGGTAAACCCCATTACGAAATACCGCAACGTCAACTCAAGTTTTATGTTATTGTTTAGCATTGAATTCCCATTCATTAAATATACGTTATTTAAGCATTTTCAAAACATTGCGTAACTTGCAATAAAATTGGTTATTGTTGCTGAACAAAGTAATGTTAAATTTGGTGGTTTGATGGCGTTACGAATAACAATAATCTAAATCTAAAAAATGCATAGACTCCCAGGTGTGCGTCAATTATTACTACATAATAGAAGCATTAATGTATCCTTGAATACGATAGTGTCAGAAAACTAGATGCGAATAAATGTTTGGGTTCTCGAAACAACTCAAAGTCAATCAGAAACCATTTATATTGTCAAATGTAAAAAACTGCGCTCAATCAGAAGTTTTCAACGTATAATCAAAAACCGTTGTTTAAGCGGGAGAAAAACATTTCTGGCTATTATCAATATAATATTGAAGTATAAAACTCATTTTACATAAAGCTCAGGCGGGCAACAAAACGCCTTATTTGCCAATGCATATTAAATGCATAGATAGCATCCATCGTTTACCTGTTTGCTTAACAACCGAATATTTCCACTTGTTATGTCTAAAATGTGAACACAAAACTACTGGCAATTAAAAAATTGCTATATATCGAGAACAGCCTTTTTGCAATTTAATAATCTTGATTGTATATTAAAGTAATATCAAAACCAAAACATGTTGTGTCAGAGAAACGTATATTTCGACAAAGTCTTGCTAAATTATTTAATAAAGCAAAACCCTGTTTCATGTCGCAGTTAAACATGAATGAACTTGTCCTTCAATTTTGCAGGTGTACACTTTTAGTAGCTTTTGGGCATCAATAAAAATGACTCAAATTGACATCCGCAGAACATATTTTCCTTTATTCGGGGAAGCTTCTTAGCTACTAGGAACTAAAGTGTAAGATATTGTGGTATGGTACATAAAAGTTTTAACTGGCAAAACAAATGATTAAACGTCTTTAAGCTGTTAATCTTACCGTTTGCAAATAAAAATGACACAAATTTAAGCAAAATATATTGTCACCGGTTAATTGAGAAACGTTGGTTTGGTTTTAAAATATTATTTTTATATGTTAACAAATAGTGGTCACGACAAGTAGACTTGAAACTTCTAACAAAAGTTTTGTTGTTGTTAACTAAACTGGTAAACCAATTTGGAGAAAAAAATTAATTAAGCTCATGATATAATTTTTTTTATAAAACTAAATTAAAAATTTAGCCATTTAATTAAATTTCCATAATGATAACCATTAGATCAAAACTTCGGTATCTGAATCCAAGTAACTTAGGAGCAAAATTTAGAACTATACAGCCATTTGATTTGATAAAATGGCAACTTTCCATCCTCAATTTTATTTCCCGAAGTTCTGCAATTTTTCAGATACGACTTCGCATTAAGTTCTGTCAACTCATCGAATATAATCAATCTGCAACACGTTCGTTTACCCTTTTAATAATTTTCCACGTACTAATATGGATTGGACGAACAGCTTGGCTTCTTAAAGATTCAACTATGACTGGAAGTTATTTATTTCGAGTGCTTGTAGTCTTCTGCTACACAACTTGCACAGCATACGATATAGTTATAATTGACAAAAGTTCGGAAATCACACATATTTATAATATTGTAGGTAGCAAATTGGTTGTTCAGGGTTTAGGGAAGCTTACCACAAACACACTGAAACTTGTAATGTTCAATGGGCCAACAACAGCTGTATTAGTAAGCATCATGAACTCTGGAAACTTGTTTCTGCAACTTTGGCCATTGGACTCAATAGCAAAACTCGTTTTATTTCCGTGTTTAAGCTTTGACTTCATTTGGCAGACGAGTATTGCGACCATGCTAATTTTTCAAGTTATGTTTCCAAGTTATCTTGCCATTGATAAGGCCGCAAAGAATTTGCTTGCTATAATGAAATTCAAAAATGTTGCAAGTTTTATTGCAAGACGACAATTTTACATTCGGTATAGAAGGCTTCAAGTATTTGCAAATTCTGTCAATTTGTGTGCCGCAGGGATTCTCTCATTTTGTTTGAAAATTCATGTCATGCTGGTTACCATACTTATGAATACGTTGCTCGTTGTCGAAAAACTAAGGAGCACATCAACCCAAATTGAGGTAATTGTGACTGCTTATGTGACAGTCACAATGTTATTGTTTATTACAACGTGGTACGACTATCCCGGAAAGTGTAACACTGCAAGTGTCAAAATCAAACGATTGTGGAGAAATCAAGAGTTGAGCTTATATGGAACACGTAAAGTTGAAAGAAAAATGGCAAGGAGCTTCATGGATATTCGGATATATGTTGGGCATGTTGATTATTACAAAGAACGAACAGTGTTAAATTGTTGTTGTTTGCGATCAACAACACTGCATCATTTGCTATCATAATGAGCTATTGAATAAAAAACGCTATGCTTAAGTAAGAGTTGCCTTTTGCTGGGTAAGATATTTGCTGAGGCTGACTGAGGCCTCTCAATCATTTGCTGTTTGCTTACACGTAAACAAAATCTATGTATTTTGTATGCCACAATCATACTACAACGACCACCACCACCGCACGCATAAGCAGGTAATTAAAACAATTAATTTTTTTAGCTAATTTTTATAGTGTAAAATAGTGACTATTCAAAAGTCAATTAGTTGTTTAGTTTTGGTTTTGATTCAATTGCAGTGAGCAGTGATTTACCTGTTAATTAGTTGGACTTTGAAGAGAATCAGAAATTAAACTAAGGTAGGTATTTAATTGTAGTTTTTCAATATTTTAAGTGTAGCCATTCATGTGCAATACTTGCCAATTAACTGAACAACTGGTGTGTAAAAAATTTAATTGTAGTAGCATTTAAAAATATGCTTTTTTTCCTTGCACTTGCAGTTACCTATAACAAGCATCCACAGAGTGTACCCCGGCAGGACAAACTTGATGAAAGCAATATTGGCTGGCTGACGCAAGGCTTTTGAATAACTACTTGATAATACACGAGCAAGACATGGACAGTAGTATTTGCATGTCCTGTAGGGTAAGCATAACTTTGTCCTGCAGGGATTCAATACGGTGCGAAGGGTGCGAGTTTGGTTTATAAGAAAACTATGAAAAGCTACCTCAAAGGGCAAAGGTCAACCTCATAGGGATGTGTGGGCTCCCTTAAGGTGAACATTTCCACTAATCTTTCTGCAGTCTGTTGGATTTGAAACGTTAGGATAACGAACTTTAATTGAAATAAAAGGCGTATGCATATGCTAGAATCATGTAAAAACGACCTGGTAAACTAAAAGTCACAAAATGTACGAATTTTAAATTAGAGGTGGAGAAGAATTGCTGAAAATTCAAAGAAGCACATTTAAAAGTACTCTCATGTCTCATGGTCATTGACCTAAGATTAGTTTTGGTCTGGAATTGGTTTATACTTATCCAAAGTTAAAATCGACTTTTGATTGAGACTTTTTTTGTCACTAGAAATTCTGGAATTATGTAGGACATTAAGAGACTTGGTTTGAAAAAATTGAAGGGAATCTAAATAAAATAATATTTTTGGTTTAAAGTTAATTTTTTCACGCAGTACGTAATAAGCAAACAAACTAACAAAGTAGTCATCCAATATGTAATCAAAGTAAGCCAACCTCTTCTGCAAACTAAATTGCTTTTTGTAAATATTTTAAAAACTTTTTCGGTTTAAATTAATCTGTTTTCAGTATTAACCAGTTTCACATAACTTTATGTAACGTCAACTTTGTTTTGTTGACGTTTTAAACTCAGCTGTTGTTTATGTCTTGGTTTGTCATGATGGTTTATATTAGATTAACTTGATATTTATCAGTAGACAATAACACTTTGTATTGCTTCATTGTAATTAAGAACCAAACCTGAATACAGAGCAACTTTACCTTGTTATTAATCCATGAGCTGAAAAAACAGGCTAGCTATTACGAAAATACTATTAATTTGTACGACAAAATAATTACTTTTTGATAAAACGTAATACAAATCAAACATGTGTTTGTTAAGATCTTATTATCAATCAATTATATCTGTGTTTTTGATCAAAGTAAATCGACGGTTGCGACTGTAAGCCAATAATTATTATTGACGCTATAAATTTATGTTTATAAATTTTTTAGAATTGCTAATAACATTTCATATCAAATAGTGGTTTAACTAATGCTGTCAAACAAACTTTACACATAAGTACCGAAATATATTATATCACAAAAATAAATAAATGTTTTAAGTCTTAATTTTGAACATATCTAATATAAACTGGTATTCTAGTTTATGTTTTGTTAAAATACCCCTTATTTAAATTATAAAGCAAATATGTAAATGACATTTTATGTAAATACTTAAAACATTATGCAAATCCTAAAACAAACCTAAGATTGTGTAAGCCTGTAGCTTGCAAAAACTGTTGCCAAACTTTTACACAATATTAAATGTTTTTAATCGCACTTAATACATTACATGACAATTCGAAGAGAAAATTAGCAACAAATTGTGCTTACAGTTTTTTATTAGAAAATTATACGGATTTCCAAAAAATCAACGTCTTTATATGTATTCTCGACTTAATCATGTAAATACTATTTAGTTAAGTAACCATTTCTATAAATTATTATAAATTACTTTTAATTATCGTAATGAAATCTACCTTATTAATTTACATATTAAATACGCACATTTATCGTGCATTTAAATGAATGCTGGAAATAATGCCCTATATGTCACTTAATATTTGAAGCGTCCAAATTTGAACCAATATATTTCATTTTTATGCGAAAAACGCACAAATAACTGGACTTTATATTAAATCGTCAACAATAATGAGGAAGAAATTAAATACTTTCGTTTTGTTACTCATATATTATTATTTCAGAAGAAACAAAAGTTCAACTACTGCAGTTAGAAAACGCGGCCACTCCATTTCTAATAAAACACAACCATTAATATAATTACTACACTTGAAGTAAACGTGTACATTCTCGACACATTTTTGAAACTGTGAACTACCTAAACACAATCACACAAAGAAACTTAAATTCCTAAATGATAACAATTAGGCAGTTCACAATGAGTTCAAAATTTCAACTTATATTATTACCAGGACAGCAGTGGCGTTGAGTCGTATTCTGTTCAAAATACATTAAATACTATCGATAATCCACTTTTAGTAAGCCCAAAAAATTAGAAACAAAGTGCCCTGGATGTTTACCACACGGTTATTATTTATTAGCCTAAAAGAAGAGTGCCCAATATATAAGTAATCCAATAGAAATTTGCAGTTTGCGGAAAAATGCTGAAGTGTACGCGTATAAAATTGTTGTCAGTTAGGTCCAAAAGTATCAATTCAGTTCATGCCCCTGAGCAATGCAACTTGAGCATTGGGTAGTTAACTCTGATTTGTATCGTTACCAGAAATCGTATTTAAAACAAGCGCAAACATTTTAATACAAAATGAGTACAAGTATGATCTACATGTTCAGTAATGGTAAATAGTTATATATAAGTATGTATGTTTAAATAAGGCGTTTAGAACGTTGTCAAAAATAAAGCATGATTTTTCAGTCTTTTACATACGTTATGTAAATTGTTTTTAATTAAGTTTAATGTATTCGTTCATTAGTTAAATCGAATGCTACTTACATGGTTATTATGTGCTAAAAAATTTAACTGCTGTAGTTCATAATAACGTCATCATAGCTGTACATTAGCTGAACATTCAAAAATTAATTATGTCACAAAATAATTCGGGAGATTGTTTTGAATCGTTAGGATTCAGAACATAGAGAATGCCTAATTACTTAATTTATAACGTGTTGCGGAGTGCCAGAATATCAACAATGAGATATATCATAAACCTCTGAAACACAGTCAACGCCGATTCACCCACAGTTTTTAATCTCCTCCAGTGCCAAAATATTTTAACAAAGTGAGAAGTAATTTATTGAAAATCATACGACGGGGTGTTATAAGACGCACAAAAAGCTCATCGCTCGACACTATACTACCATAAATTTAATTATTTAAAACCATCCAGGTAAATTTTATTACGTAAGTAGTATTGCGTTAAATAAGCGATATATGTCGGCAGCAAAGCAATCCAATTAATTATAGTGTAGAAAAAATAATTAATGCAATTTGATTATACAAAGTTTAAACACGTGCTAATTTTTAAAAGCATATAACTTCATATCGTCGTTAAATGTTACCAAGATACCAGAGCCATTTAGTTCTTAAGCTGCTGGTTTGAACTTCTGACCCACATAATTTGCTTCGAAAGCATATCGCATATTTTTGTAAAGTTGGCTTTAATTTTTA
>JAQFZG010003608.1:0-13264 GCA_034695465.1 Entomobrya nicoleti | reverse complement strand
ATATCCGATCCTCAGGATTCGCCTGTGATAGGGAAAATCTCAGTTTTAAAAAGAAACATTCGAGTTGCTAAAAGAAAAATAACCGGCGAAAGAAGAATCGGAAGGTGCCGTGAAGACTTTGTATAAATATAATTTGCCCCTGGGGATCTTGATAATAAAAATTTATCTCGTTTAACACTAGCTGTTTCCTAAATATTATTTTTACATAAAAAGACTTTGTATTGCCTATATACATAACTGAAAATTACATTACAACAAGACAACACATTAAGTTTAATTGACAGTTACACAGAAACAAAAATACTTATATGTGATGGATTTGGTTTTCAATTTAGTGGCTCACTGAAAATTACATCATGTTTTAAGTTTTGCCGTAAGTTTAAATGGTGTGAATCGAAAATAACACTGTACAATTATGATAATTAAGATGAACACTATTGATTATTTGAAAGCAATGGCTACTTGTATGTATAATTATAAAGATGGGTAAAGATATTTAAGGTTTTTAAGTTACTTATAAATTTGACTAATTAGAACCTAACAAAAAAAATTGTCCACTTTATTTTTGACCAAAATGTTCTTTTTTATTTGACTACTATTTTTTGACCAAAATGACTTTGTTCACATATGTCGTTGACAAGTTTTTTTTTTGACAATCGCCCCGTGCACGAAAATGATAAAAGTATCCTATTGGCGCCATCAAAGAAGTATTCCTGGTTTCTAAATGTACTGTTAAAATTGGTGCCAATCAATTGATTGATTTGCAACTAAAAGTATATTTAACATTGTACGCTACGATTTCGTACCCAAATGAAAACTCAGAAGTGGTATGAGGAATATGGAATTGTGATACGGTCATATTTAAGCCTTACATGTGTTTTAGTTAAATTGCGTAAATCATACTATAGTAAAACACCTATGTACTAAACACATTGGTAGCAGTCTCAACAAATAACTGTCTAATTGTATGCCATAATATTGTTGCAAAACATCTTAATCGTTTATGAAATGTAAATATCATTTGCTTAAGGTTATCTTTTAGCTCAAATAAAAACGCGAATAAACAAAATATTAAAAGCACCCCAAAGAGAGCAAACAAAATGATAATATTGCTTTGCAAAGAAACTCGTTTGAATTGAGTTCTTTCTTTTCTGGCTACTTTAATTTTTAGTAAAAGCCAAACTTTAACCTCGTCCAGTTGCTTTCTCAAAAACAGTCTTCTGAAGCGCATAAATTGCCACTCTTGCCAAATTCCAGATTCCTCAAGGATTCTCAATCGTCTCTCAAATGTATTGTCAATCAAGTTGTTCTCAATTCTCCAACCAAGCCAAATCGTAACGAAAATTTCTTTGCCAATGCTAATTTGCTCCTTTTTTACGCCGTATTTTTCCATATTCTGCTTCATATCTCTCACTTCATCTGACCCCGAAAAGTAAGCTACTGGTTTTGAACAAGCTTGCATTATATCTTCAGTATTTTTAGCTGTATGTTCTTTTAGACTTGCTGTTAACTTCAGCTCTTTTTTACCGGAAACATGTGGATTGCTTGTACTATGTAGCATTTTCATGAAATTTTTCTTCAATGTGGAGTTTGAGTAAATCAATTGAAATTGTTTGCTTTGTAAGTCATCGTACGTTTTCATATGGACTCTTTTTGGTGGAGATATAATAGAATTAATGTTCTTTCCACGATTTGAATTACTTATTACAATACCGCTCAACAAAATTGAAATATATATTATAGTAATTTTTTGACGACTGTTTGTTGGAAATCTCTGAATTTTCAGCCAATTAGAACCCTTTTCTAGTAAAATAGCAGCACCTACAAACCGAATTCGAAAGATGTAATCTAGAATGTTGTCCTTGATTACATTTTGTCTTAAAACAAGCTTACTAATAACAAAAGGAATAACAAAATAAAAGTAAAAAATAGCCATCCAGACGTATGGGTCAAACGCTGACAGATATCCGGCCATAGGTAGTTCCCTTTCAAAATAAGGTACATGTGAGCAACTGACAAATGTAAAATACCTTCCATGAGTTGTCGCACTTAATTCGTATTTACTAGCTTGAACGTGCAACTGTACAGTTGAATGATGCTCTGCCATACGTTTTTCGTTAAATTTATAACAAGATGGATCCGAAGATTTAAAATCTCGTATAACGTAAGACAAGTTTTGAAAAACTGCGCTCAACATTTCTTGATCGTAATATGTGAAGGCATAGCGCTTGTCGTAGTTTAAAACATCCTGATCTGGAAACCAAAGTTTGTTTGAACTTTGGAGCTCAAAACGTCCAGAATAATTTCCAGAACTGTCCAACGATGGCCTGTTCCAACGAAGTATAATCCAATATCCGTTAATCATATTGGGCATCTTACTAAGATTGGCAAGACCATTCTTCCAGCCAAAATTTAACAGGGCATAAAAAGCACACACCCTACAGTATTGGCACAAGTATACTGCCTCTTGATTTATAGTTCCATTTTCGGACGCACGTAAAGCTATTGCTATAGTTCGAAACCTGAATGCTTTATTCAAATGTCCATTTGTGAGAAATCGTATTAGGTTTGTCCATGGGGAATTATATAAGTGATCATCTAACAATTCATGTGTGATCAATATAGAAAATGTTGTGTGCTTATAGCTTTCATGAAATTGTTTTACAAACATACGTCCAAAATTTATGAAATTTTTTGGTAAAGGAAGCATCTCAAATCTGTTGGATTCAACACTGAATATTTCCAGTGGAAACATGTATATTTGTGCTGTGCAATACCAATTTTTAAGTGTCAATGAGAAATCCCGACTTTGCAAGCAGAACGACGAGTTTATAAAACACTTTTCATCCGTTGAAACATTAGCGTTCTGTAAATAATTTGCGTTAAACCCTACATCAGCACCAACTTCATTGCTGTTGTTTGCTTCCAGATTTATGTTAAAGTAAGTAGTGATTGTTGGAGCGGTAGTAATTCTGAAATTGATTTGGTTATAGTTTATTAATTGTATAAGGCACTTCACTGAACCAGAGCTATCCACAACTTCGTTCAAATTTTGGATTGAATTTACATGTACTTTTGCAAATGTAGAAACAGCAAAAAAGCATAAGGTGATCAAAATGTATGACGGTTTAACAAACATTTTTGTGGTTTCGTTTGGTATTTGCACTGACATCATTTTCTCTACGTTGTTCTAATTGAAATGTCTTCTAATCAAGTTGCATATACGAGGAAAAGCTATATACTCATTTATGTTTGTTTGACGAAATAAGCTA
The DNA here is from genome assembly GCA_034695465.1 of Entomobrya nicoleti. NCBI lineage: Eukaryota > Metazoa > Arthropoda > Collembola > Entomobryomorpha > Entomobryidae > Entomobrya > Entomobrya nicoleti. The sequence continues at coordinate 9,992 of JAQFZG010003608.1, read as the reverse complement.
AACAACTAGAAAACTTTATGAATCAATCCTTTCTAAATGCAGGGTTCAAAGTTATATGGAGTGGCAGTCTACAAAACAAAGAAAAACTAAATGGTTGGCCAAGCAAATTATTTACTCGCACTGTAATCAAAAACTTCAAAGGACTCGTTATTTTTAAAACACTAGAAATTGAACGACGTTATGCGGCCTCGTGCAAATGTACGTACCTATTATCCAAGTAATCTTTGGCAGAAATCAAATCATAGTATCCGCCAAACCAAAAAGTATATTTATTTCAAGTAAAATTTCGAGCAGTAATGATGGTTTAACTACTTTTAATATATATAGTTAGTTCGTTTAACGTAACTAGTTTTAATATATTCTGCCTAATATGGTGTGAAATAAAACTTCGAAGCGCCGAAACAAATTTTAAGTATCAAATATTTATTTACTGTATTAAAACATGTTAACTACTGACTATTATTTCATGGGCTAAAAGTTTATTTGACGCAAAAGTGAGTAAAGTTGGCTGTATGATTAACCACTGAGCACATTGACATTTGTTCGGTTTCGGGTGTAAATGCTTATCGACAAAGTGGAATTTTATTACTGAATATTGGGATAATTTTCTGCTGCCGAGAAGCTCACAAAACATAATTGATGAATTGGACTGTAACGCATTGAAAATGAGTTCCCTTTCAATGTACCAAATGTTCTTGGATTTGTGTTGAAAAATAGATTGTTGTACGAATCCCACTCAAATGATTAGAATCGCCTTTTGTGAAATGACAAACTTGTGTATTTCGTGCATACATCTTATTTTATGAAAAGCCACAGTCAAAATGTTTATAGTAGGTGTGATTGCACCAAAATGTTTAAGAAGATCATTTTCTGATTTTATTCGTGTCATAAATGAATACAATTTAGAGGAAATGATTTGGATTTTCTTTTTAAAATACAACCCAAATGTATCTCTACAAATGAATGTTCACATGCATGCACTTATTATAGTGGCTTTAATGGCTATTTGTGTAAATAAAACTGACAAAGTTAAAGAAATGCTTAGAAATACATGCTTTAAGTAATAAAGTAAAAAAGACAATGAATGCGTGTTCAACAGTATTATAAAATAATAAAATCGCTATTTGCATACAAAGAACATCAACATTTGGTATGCGTTAGAATAGACTATAATTTTAGTATGTATAATGCTCACCCTTGTTAGCAAATAAGTTACACGTAACGGTTGCTTATTTGTTCACTGACGGTGAGTGTATGTAGACTTTTTATGCAATATTCTTAGAACAGAAAATGGATACACCATTGGAATTTGTATCAACTAATAGACATAAGTATTTTTATATATTAAGTGTTAAAACCATACATACATATGATATTATAACATAATGACAAAGTGTAGCCAAATATAAACTTAGCATATCAATTATGGTAGTCATAAATTTTAATAGCCACACGTCACCTTTCATATGTGAATATGTTAAAAGATCTTGATATGCATTTAAGTCACGTGCATGTAATTTTCCTTGCATGGGTTGGAAATGGGTTAGCCGTATGCTACATGTGAAGTAAAAACGGGAACTTTTATGCTCTCAGAAGTGCAAAAAAACAGCATTGGCAGTTCCACTCGTGTTCATTCAACATTGTGATGATGAAAAGAACCACAATTTAACAGTCAACATCAACCATCAAACTTTGGTGCTTACCTAGGATAAGAATATTTAATCAGCTGACAAATATATACTTTGTACACACTATTAAATACACCAGTGAACTAAACAGCAGTGCCATAAAAACACCAAAAAGTGTATACACCTTCCAGACAAATCCAAATGTAAGTCCAAAATAGAAACATTCATTATTTGTAAAATATTTTCTTATTTTTTCACACTTTTCTTTAATTAATAATGTATTTGAATATATATCAAATTTAAAGGGATACTTCTGCATCTTCACTTTACGCGGAAATTAAGTGGGAAAATGAACTACAAGCTAAACTGACAAGTGAAACCAATCAGTTTCTTGGAATTTTCCCCGAAGTGGTGAGTAATCGTCATAAAAATAATAGATGTGTTAATCAATTAACTAATTTTGCGTTATTTTCAACTAGGTCTGGATTCGCATTTCTGATCAGCTACGTTACGACTTTGACTCAACTCGGAATCTTGTCAACTCGTCACCATTCTTCAGAAATCTCCTATACAAAAAGCGAGTTAACTTTCTGTTTAAAGATGTGTTTACACATATGGCTCCTCATCTTCTTGGAGATCTTATTATCGACTTTCCACGACATGGTTGGAGTAATCAACAAGGAGTGGAGTCCCTATTTCTTCGTTCTCGACTAGTTTGTCGAGATTGGAATAAAGCTTGCGAAAGTTTAGCTGAAGATGTTAACCTCGAATTTACGGATATGAACCCAGAGTCAAAAACCTTCCAGACTTCATCAATGATTAAATTGGCGTACAATTTCTCCTCGACAGAAAAGTTGAACAGATTTATGACTAGATTTGAACACGCACCACGTTCTCCTTTCTTCGGACGAACCATTATGATCCAGACTTTACCATTTGATCTTGAAATTTTTGATCCAAATTATTACGAGAAATTTTCACTTATTCTTAATCGTTTTGGTGATAAATTATTAAACTGTAGAATTTTCCTGGAATCGTATGAACCTATTGTGGAACAAGTGCATCCCAGACTTATGGAGTGGCTTAATGGAATGCCGAATTTGCAAGTTTTATTGATATCTGATAATAAATTTACTTCTTTAGGAGCCAACATTTCTGGACCGCCTCCGACTTTTAAACATTTGAAACATTTAACATTGTTCTCTGTACCGGTTCGACTTTGTAGTGAAATACTTGCCAAAAATACATTGGTTCCTAAAATCACTGTGAAACCGTTGGATGATGATTATGGTGCTATTAACTTAGCTGATAATTTTGAGCATCTGGAAGAATTGGACTTGGAATGTAACTCTTGGAATGAAATCAGAATTTTGCGGGACTCTAGTGTACAGACACTCAAGTTGAAAAAGCTGAAGTTGGAATTTCATGTGACTGTCAGTGGTCCGCCTATGGAATGGAGTGAATTGTTTGATATCTTATCATCAAAGTTGGGGGAGTGTTTAGAAGAACTGGAAATGATACTTCCGGAAGAAACTGGTGAAATTGAAAAGAACAAGATCTTAAACGATTCATTTAACTGCAGACTTAATCTTCCGAAATTAAGGAAGCTTTACTTGGCGGTGAGGAACGATACAAGCTTTGATTTTCTTTTGGGGGCAGCTAATTCCCTTGTTTCGCTTCAGATTGGTAGGATCGTGCTTGATTGTAAGCATGCGAAAAAATATGGAAAGGAGTATTTCAAAGCAAAACGTAACCAAACGTTGCAAATTTGGGGATATGAAGATAAATTGTATAGGTCGAATATCTGGACATTGTTTCCCAAGCTGAAAAAAGTATGGGTTCGCAGATGTACGTATGGCTTGATTTTGTGGGACTTGCCTACACACAGAGATATATATAGGAGAGTAAATTTGAGACATGAAATTGATGAACCGAGATCTAATTCTTTCATGCAACGGATTTTAAATGTTTTTAAATAAATCTGTATGGCTGACATCAGATAAATGGGAAAATATTTTAAATGTGTGGTCGATGTAGTGATCAATAGTGACTATGCATATATGTAGGTATTTTTGTATGAAAGTATGATGATTATGTAGTTTTTGTTGGTATATAAATATAAGTATTGATTGAATTATAAAAGGTAAGTTACTATAGACAAATTTTTGACTAAAAGATGGTCAAATTTTAAGTTTGTTAAAAATATAAACTTTTTTGTTTAAAGTATATTATTTCTTATGAATTTTGTTAAGCATACAATATAATATACCTGGAATGTATATACAAGTAGGATATCAAATTCTTCATAGTTTTAGCATTGTGTTTCAAAATATTTCAAAATTATGTAAATAAAATGTCAAGACTTCATTTCACAAATACATTTTGTGGAACATTAAAAATTGGATTTTGATATGTTATTATCTGTTTAGGATCCTCATATTTCATAAGCGTTTAGAAACATGTAACATAATATGGAGCTGTGTAGTGATGCCTTGGAATATTTTTGTTAATCCTATTTAATTTACCTCTTTGAAGGTCATAGCAATATTTTTAAATACCGATAGCTTACATATTATGCAATACTTAATTGCAAAAATATTTGGATGGAGCATATGCAAAACGGCGTTATAATACACAATGTGTCTAGTTCATTGTTAAGCAACCTACATTATTGTCTACGTGTATAAGTATTATAGTTGATGTATGTATATCCGTTGTACTATTTTTAACCACTTAAATAAATTTGGCAATTACAATTGCAATTACAATTATATAGACGTGTCACTCTTATGAGCACATAAATTTTGTTATGGTAAAAAGGAGTCAACGAGTTTCGGAGAATCGTCAAACAATCCACTTTCAATAGTGTTTAGCCAAACAAAATTTTACACGTGTTCATTCCTTTAAGTATACGTGTAATTGTTTTAATGTTGATATTTTTCATTTCCAAATTGGCCTTTGAGCTGTTTACACTATATGCATATCAAAAAAACCGACAACATTAGACAATTTTATTTGAACAATGGTTCAAAAACGAAGGAAGACTAAGGCGACACAATCAGATGACGGTTTGTTTAGAACGATTTTAGAATATAACTTAACTTAATTCAGGGCACCAACCCAAGTTTTGCATTTTTTGTGGTAGTTTTAAACTATAGGGTTCGAAAACTCATCATTTAGTATCACACATAAGTTATACCTTATCCATTTTTTATTTCCATCCTTAGCGCGTTTCTTGTTTGTTTCAAACATAATAGAACATTACTATGCTTTCTACGATGGTTAATTGCAGTACAAAATTTTATGAGTTCATCTATTAAATTTTTTCACGTTAATATATTTCACAGATGAAAGCTTGCTGGATTTTCTTAGATTCGACAATGACGTTATGACAAGCTTGTATAAGCTTGGGAACATTCAGAATCAATTTTTTGCACATCGACAATCTTGTAAAAGACTTATTAAAGTAATACCAGGTCGTAACAAGTACACAGAATGGCATCACAGTGTTATGGACGCGCATGGTCAAATGTTTCAATCAGCAGCCATTGTAATCTCGGCATTTTTAACTTTGGTTAATAAAAGTTCACCAGAATTTATCAGCGATGACCTGTTGACAGTTTTAGTCAATCAGTTCAACAAACTTGAACTCGATGGACTCAACTGTTTAATAAAGCTCAAAGGTAACCAAATTTAGTAAAATACGCTGTTTCATTGAATTAAATACAGGAATAAGTACGTTTCGTTTCATATAGGTCTTTTGGGAATAATTGAAAATGATGACGACAGTAAACACGGTGTTAACGATGATACAGAGAATGATAATGAAGACGAGATTGGTAGCGTACGAAGCATGTATGATTACAAGTTTGAGGACGGATACACTTCTGAAAACACTGAATGTACAGATGGGGAAACTGGCGATTGGGAAAGTGAGAGTACAGATAAGGACGACCTTGAAAGTGTAGTTGAGTGTGGCAGCCCAAACGATAATGCTCAGACTATGGCAAACAAGGTCAGGATTGATAGCGATGGGGATGAGGTGGGCTACAATGGGATTTCTATTGAAACTGGTTGTCAAAGTGAAGACATGGTCGATGTTAAAGATGACAAGGATTCTGAAAACCATGAGCATTTCGAGGGTGGGGTAAACGCTATGGTTGCAAATAAAGACAGTACTGAATTTCAACCTGAGGATCAGGATGAGATTCAAGATGTTAATGATGTTGAGATAGGAATTATAACTGATGAGGAAAGTGAAGAAACTCACAATGAAAGTAAACAATTGAATAGCGAAAGAAACAACTATGCTAAGGGTATTAATTACAAAGCTTTAACTTAATTTTTCCAACAAGGATTTCAAATATTTACCAAATATTGTATTTGCAGGTTCTGTTCAGAGGCTGACATTTAGTGAAGCATACCATGAATCTAATATAAATAAGCTACCGAGAGATGTAAGAAAACGTAAGTTAAATCGAATTTCATACAGTGGTAATAACCATGTTACATCGTAAAGTGAGAAAAATGCACTTACTACCACTTGGATTTAAGGTTCCCAAAGTCCCTCGAGATCAGGTTTGAAGCGATATAACGGTACACAGGCACTAGCAAAGCGAGTAAAGTTACAGGAAATATCTTTGCCTAAAATTCCGAAAACTAATTCCAACGGTCTACCAGATATAATAGGTAATAATTTGTAGACTTTAAATTATAATACAAGAATAAACTGTGTGTAGATTAGTATTTATAACTATTTTATAGTTGAAATTTTCGGTAGTTTTCCATTTTGTATTTTGTTGCACGTGTACTTTAAGATGCGGTAAAAACTGGGCAACTAGATCTGTCTTACCAAATACTTGTCATGGCTGCCCAAATTAGACAACGCGATATTAAATCAAAAATAAAGGATTTGGAGAAGACCTTGAAAGAAACGGAATCTGAAATCAAAAGGACACAGAAAAAGTATTTGAGGTCTTTACACGCTTTATAAAGACCGTTTCTCCCAGTGACAGTTTCGACATCAATTAACTTGCTGACAAATAAAGCCAACAATCGAATGCTTCTTATTATTGTTATAAAGTTTTTATTAGTACAGGTTGGCTTTGACTGCGCAGAGTAAGCCAGTCGTATTGTAACAAAAAAGGCATTCATTGTATTAATTAATAAATAAATAATTTACATACTTTCAAGTGTGAAATCATGTTTTCTCTATATGTAAGCTTACAGTTGAAATTTGGTTGGTTTGTTTAAATATATTTAAGAAACACAAGTATTTAAAATATAATTATCATAGTTTCTATTGGTTAAGCTGCATGAATATATTTCTACATTACATTTAAAAAGCTGGGTTGAATTGGTGTAAAATATTAAAGAAACTAAATTGTTAGAAGAAATGAGAATTATGGATTAGAGTGTTACTAATATACATTCGTTATTATATTCAGTTATTTTAAAAGGTTTTGTGAACCTGTGATTCATTTGAAGATTTAAATATTTGCCTAGTCTTACAAAATCAAATCAAACAAAGTGCATAGCAGTGTAATAATTTGCAGGGTAGGTTTACTTTTGACTCATCAATATTAGTTATTGTCCCATGAAAGCGGTTAGACAAGAAAACATTGTAAGCAGTTTAAGTAATGTACTTATATTAATCATTGTAGAATTTCTTTTAAAAGCAAAATTAGTTTACTTATAGTCACTTAAATACCTAAGTTAATAATTTTTAATGTGTATGTATCTTTGGCATACTAAAACTTTAATAAAATAATAGTGAACTATAAACAATCCATTTAATTATTTAATACCAAATATTGTTAACAAGTAAACAACAATTTGTTTCTATTTTTGAAAACAAAACATTATAATAAATACTTTAATGATATCTTTGTCTCTTTCCTTAGCAGAAATAAAAGTGTAAAGTTTTGTTTTAGTCTGTGTCTTGACTGTAACAATTGAATCAAAGTATCAAGTGGAAATCAAAACCCGACCTATTGAATAATCAAATAAAGTGGTGGAAATAAAGTAAAGTTCATCTTGAATGTAAAAACTTCCTTAATTTTTTTCAGTCTACTCATAATTATTAAATGTAGAAATCCAAATTATATGGAGTATGAGCTCTGTGAATATTTACATTTGAAGCATGAGACTCATAAAACTTCACATGATCATGTTTAGCTAGTGGTGTGGTCAGGGCAATGTGTAATGTCTTACGGCATATTTAAAAATAAATTAAGGATTAACAAATCTTCTTCCAATTTTGTTTAGTGATGGTTGTTATAGTATGTTAGCGTATATAGTTGATGCATAAGTTATTGCTATTTCCACTTGCTAAGTCCACCCGTTATACAGTAAAGTCAAATTATTTCTACTGCAATGTAATAACAGAGCCCGAACTTGTGGGTCAAGTAGTTATTTTTCTTATTTCATTTATTCCTTTGATTTGTTTTTATAACATATTTGAGACGTCTTGTGTGTTTTTTAAACAAAAAACCATACGAGTGTTGACAGAGCGCATTATAAAAGTCACTTAAATGGACCTTACTGAAAAAATTGAACATAAAAGGATTAAATTTGTATTTATTTAGACACTTTATTTTAAAAGTCTTAAACCCATGTTGAAAAAAGTACATACGATTCTCCACGTTTGTTCTACTATTCGTCCATATATTAGATGAAAATATACATACATCAGCAAAGTATGATTGCTGAGTTGTACTTTATGTTCATTAGTTAAATATATCCAAGTACCTTAGTATTCTAAATATTATCTAAAACAGACGTATATTTTTAATGAGAATTTTCTACGTAATCCGTTTTATCGTTTAAATGAGGTCTCATAAGCTACTTCGTCCAACTATATAATTAACTTAATATAATGTATATTACATACCCAAATAAAAATACAGTGTTGAGCAAAATTTTTAATCCCTTTTAAGTTTAAATATTTCACCTAAGCATCTAGCGTAAATAGGGTATTAGTAAAAGTAAACAACGTCCTAGATATTGCAGTTTATGTTAAAAACAATCATAAAAGTAAAATTTGGAGCCAAATTAAACAAAATGTTTTCTTCGTGAATATACAAAGTTTACTTATTGTTGTCAGTTGCAAGGGCTATATTTGACACCAATCAAAATAAATATATGGTCAAAACTTAAAACTCATTTTAGTTTCAAATTTTGATTGTTTGCTGTAAGTTGTGGGACTATTTTCTAATTCCCTGTAAGTGGGCTTATAAAGGAATTCTTCAGTGAGCCTTTAATTTTGTGTCACACCGTATATACCTTGTGTAATGTTTTAGTTTACACGCTTTCAGATTTATATTTTATTCAAGTGTTAATATTCAGTCCAAGTCAAACCGTCAGTTTTGTCACGTTGACATGATTTATCCATGGACTGTTTCTCATACTTTTTCTCAACTATACGTGGCACTTTGCAACACAAAAACCAAATAAGTTCAAAATTCAGACCTGTTTTAACATGTTTAAATAAAATATTGCTGCTGAGGTTTAATATAGGTCAAATTGAAAAATTATCCCGACTTTGAAATGGCGGCACATTTATGTAATATTCTACTCCTTGTTGTGGGAACACAATGCAAATGGAATTCCGTTGACTCAAAACCAGCAGATCCTAACGTAATCACAGTTCTCACATATCAATCCCCTGAGGATTTTGAGCAACTTGTTTTGCTAGATATAAACGAGTACATTGAACCCCTTGGAGCACAAAACTGTTTAATTCTTTTAGACAACTTTCAATATATTGATATTATTCCAACTTGGCCAATTTTAATGAGACGGTTTGTCCTAGGTAGATTTTATTACATTGACAACGGATATCCAGACTCGTTTCCAGCATGGACTGTTCCCGAACTAGACAACTCCACAACTCTAGGGAACATGTCATGCATTCGATCGCAAAAATTTACCAGAATGAATAAAAACTCATGGGACATCGACAAATTTTGTGTAGAATACAATCGTTTTACAATAACCTTGTTTTCAAAACCTTGGAACTGTGAAGCCCATTTTGCGTTGCATCTTCCCATAAAATATTACTTAGTGAAGAAACATGCATACAGCTTAAACTTAATGTTCCCAGCAATATTTGATACCAAAGAGAAAGAATGGAGCTTCAAGAGAACATTTCCCTCGACCCAGCCAATTTTGAATATTTTCGTTATGGTGCCATACAATAATTCTTTAGATAGGGTGGCAAGAATAGCTGCTATTGATCAACACAAACATGAATATTTTATTCAAAATCAAATCATTCTTGCCATTCACACATCAGCAAATAAAATTAGCCCCTTCCTTGAAATTCAAACTGGCAGCTCAGCATTTCTATATTGCTTATATTTT
>JAQFZG010003607.1:0-13265 GCA_034695465.1 Entomobrya nicoleti | reverse complement strand
GCAAAAGGCTAGTAAACTTGTTCACCTGGGCATGTGTAGAAATGCAAAGGAAAGCTGATAGCTTGATAAGCTACCAGCTTTCTTTTATGCATGAGAGCCCTGTTCCTTGTGTTTGTGTGCAGTAAAGGCAAAAGGCTAGTAAACTTGTTCACCTGGGCATGTGTAGAAATGCAAAGGAAAGCTGATAGCTTGATAAGCTACCAGATTTCAACTTGTATTCTAGTACAATGCAGTGTACTAAAAACGCAAGTAGTTATTGAGCACCTGTTACAATACAGTATAATTTTGCTATGGAAACGGGAGCTCACCACTGCTAGTATTTACGTAGAGATCAGTTTTTTATTTTATGGTTTTTGCTAAAAGCGTTTTTAGTAAATTCACTTTCAAAACAAAGTTTCCCAGTTTTTCGAAGAGTGAGTAGAGCAAGTTGTTGGAAAAAGTTAATACTTTTTTTCGATTTGAACGTTAGTTTAATTGGGAAGAGCAAGAGTATCCTTTATTTTTTAAATTTAATTGCTAAACATGGCGGGTAGGCTACCGCAGCACCATTTTCCAAGTGATGATGAGCTCCCCCTTTTTGCACCGGAAGTGGAATGGGGGGCCGCGATGGGAGCAAGGTTTCCAGGTCCACCCGTGGGCGAGTTTCAACCACCACCATCCGCGGCACCGTATGAGGAACGGCACATTTTTGAATTCGGTGATGTAGCGTACACCATTGCTCCAGCTGGAAAAAAATGGGTATCTATACCGCACTTCGTTGTGGAACGCTTGAGATTCATTCGGAAGGGAAAGCTGAACAAAAAGGTCCTTGCACCTGGGGAGGAAGTTAACAAGATAGTGTACTTGGTGATTCGTGGAGGTGTGCAAAATCAGAGGTCTCACGCAGTAATGCTTGAACCGAATTTGTTGTTTAGATATAAAAAGATGGTCGATGAGTTTGTGAAAGAGATGTCTGTAAGTTCTGTGTTCATTTATATTTTATTATGTATGGCTGGCTCTCAATACTTTTTTGACTTTTAATTGTTATTCATTGATTATTTCTCGATGATCGATGAAACCCGTAGCTTCTCTTTCTGCTCAGCATCTTCAGTACGCGCGAAGTGGAGGTGAAGAAGAAGAAGGTGAGTAGGATAGTTGAAAAGAATAAGGGGAGCAAGTTGCATTAGTTATGTGAAGTATGTGTGAGACGTGTTTTGGAGCATCATATTGGTCAAGGTTAGGAGTTGAACTTTGGTGAATTTCTTGGAAAGAAGCCCGGTGAGGGGGATTTATGAGACCATCATAAGTTAGCTTAGGTCAAAGGATGTCGATTGTCATTTGACCAATTTCGGTAAGTTGGATAGTAGTGTTTTAACCGTGGTGGTGGAAGGACGTGTCTTGACTGGAGGTGTTGTCATTTGTTTTCTCCCCCGCTGCATCCACCAAAAGTTGACAGCATGGAAAAGGGGAAATGTACTTTTCTTTGTGAGTAAGGGAAGCGTCCCTAAAAAGTACACAGGGAACACAGTACCTGAAAACCTTGCGCTGGGTGGATGTCGTCGGGGGAGTCAATTGACATCACCAATTTAAATTGGTTGCTAAACCCGCATTAACAGGCCACGGTCTGGGGGCAGTTTTGCGATGAAGCCTGATAGGGAGGGCCGAGCATCTTTGCCGTTTCTCTTGGGGGGTTGGCAGCCAATGTCGTCTTCCCCAAAACTGCAGGTCTGGGACTAGAGTCCGCTGTGGGGGGCATAGGGCTTGGTAGGTTGCATAAGAATAATTTTCGTCATATGATTATTGTTTCATTTTTTTCATTCCATTTAAAATAGCACATACATACGAAGTGGTCAAAAAACATAATTTCTTAAAAGCATAGGCATATATATGGTGTCGAAAAGCTACGTCCGGCTATGTGCACCTCGGGTGGTTGGGTTGTCCGACCCAACGAGCTAAAGGATTCTTTCTTTGCCGTAAAGGAAACTCCACTTAAACCATTATTTCATCAAAATAATTCCCCCTATTTTTCAAATAGAAAATTATTCATAGTCATAGTCATCATCATCATCTTAGGACTAGCTATCTTCAAAGGCAAAAAGCTCTTTTCAATGGTCACCACGTTAGCCGACCCTTTAGCTATCGTTCAAAAAATATTTGCTCTGCTCTCCTCACAGCCATCAGTAGCAGAAGCAAGGAGCACATTGTTGGATAAGGAAACTCATGACACAAAGCTGGTATTGTAGTAAATTATACACATATTACTCTTAGCTGGCATGTTAGCAGCTTTACTGCTTCTTACGTATAAGCTATTAAAATTTGAGTTTTTACGGATGTTTACAAATAAATTTGGTGACGAATATGATCATAAGGCGCATAAAAATAAATATGTTGAGCACTGACGACACGTCACTCCCAATAAAATCCATCCAGCAAAAATAAACATCAGACCAGAGACTTCAGCTTATATGCCTATGCTTTTAAGAAATTATGTTTTTTGACCACTTTGTATGCATGTGCTATTTTAAATGGAATGAAAAAATGAAACAATAATCATATGACGAAACCTATTCTTATGCAACCTACCAAACCCTATGTCCCCCACAGCGGACTCTAGTCCCAGCAACATACAAAGATTTACGTTTATCTCTAGAATCCCAAGTTTAAATAAAACAAATAGACTTTACGACACCACGCACGCTTTCAGAATAATGACTAGCAATAACCCTACCAAACCCTAAAATTATGACTGATATTAACGAAATACAGTTCACGTGTTATGAAATGACGATCAATAGAATTATATAAGCCTGATAAAACATGTGACATGATTTTATATACATTACGTGCAGGATTTTAAATGTTTTCTGCATTATAATCTATATTTATATTGATGGTATAATATTTACATAAATCGCTTTGTTTCACAAATTCTCGCTGCAACGTACTGTAACTTGCTGTACAAACAAGAACTCCTTCTTAGTCTCACCTCCACCTTTCCCTTCCCTCTCAAAAAAAAATCTCATTATCGTCTTCATGGTAATTTTTTAATATTAAAATATAAGCGTAACGTAACAAGTTACGCAATGCATAATGTGTTGGGATTTTCGTGTTGTGAGTATTATATAATAGAGTATGATGTGTGTTTATTTGTGTTGCAGTGTTTTGATATAAAAATGTTTGCAATGTTTGTGTGGCGGATGCAATGTGTTCTTGGGTCCAGAACACATTCAACGCACCTCGAAAATGTGTTTTTCAGGAGGAGAAGAGAGGACATCCATATTGGGTTAGTTTTTAAAGTTGTATATAGTGTATATTTGTAAATATTGTAGTTTTGTGCATAATGTAAATAGTGTAAAAAGTGTATATAGTGTACATAGTTTACATTTGTATGATTTTGGTTGCAAATCCTGAATGATGGCGCACGGCAGCAAGTGCGACCGCCAACACCACTGCAGGATTTTTGTGAAGATGAAGTAGCTGCCATCCCTCAAATGATCTGGGCTCAATTTTGTATTGACAACCCTATCGTTCAACCCCTTCCCAACCCACCAAGTAATATTTATAACCCATTTGTCCCTCCTTTGTATGACAATACATGGGTATAATTGTGTATTTCAGCTTCTGTTGTCAGTACTCGTTCCGGTCGCCAGGTCAAAAAGCCCAGTTATTACTGGCATAAGGTTAAGTGTATATTTTCCAGTATTTTTAATGTATTCATTTTAGTCATTATGTATTCAATTTCATGCCTTCAAAATAAATAATATGCCATTTTTGATCCAACAACAATTCAACATCTTTTATTTCAATATTTTTATTCAAAAATTACATGCTGGTTTTCCACTGGTTTGCTACTGGTATTCCCCAATCTGGTAAATACCCCATATTAGGATTTGCATTGCAATTAAAATTCTTATCCATGCTGCACTGATTTAAGGTGTGCCAACGTAGTAATAACCCTAAACCCTCCCTAAATCAGTGAGTCTTTTGCTTTTGACCAACTTTCACTTGAATATCACAGACTTCAAAATGATTATTTTAAAAATTTTATTTTCACCCTGTTTTTTGCATTCGCACCAGGATGTGAAATTGATTCCTCCTGCACAAAATGTTTGGAGCAAAAGTGTTTTTTCCAAATCGCACAACAAATTGTGTCACTGAATTGAAAAATGTAGTAGAAGTGAAATTATTTGTGTGCCGAATGTGCCGCACCAGTGATTGAACGTAAGTTTATTTAATACTAATCGTTTCCAAGATTACTACAAATTACTTTAAACAGAATTTTCCATTTTATTTTTGAATTTGGAATCAGATATGGAAACTCTCGTGATTTCACAGTTTTCAACCATTTTCATTTAACAACTGAATCCAAACGGCAACTGGTTCCTCGAATTTATGCTACTGCTTCCACTACCACCACCATCACCAGCACTACTACTACTACCACTGGCATCACTACAAAAGTTCCATTCCTTCCATACTACAACAGCAACGTTTATTACGTATAGTGGTTTATTTACCAAAGAAAACTACACATTCTAGTAATACAACAAGAACAGTTCATTTTATTCCAGATCCGTTCCAGTCGTATAACTTCACTGGCCAAACAATGATGCCAATAACCTTACCCACAACAACAACAAAAACGACAGCAAAAGTACCAGAATACTCACAGTATGCTTCGCATGATTTACACAGCTCTACAACCAGTTTTCTTACTACCAAAAGTGCAAATCAAACGTATGGCCATCAACTGCAGAATTCTCGTGATTGTTACTCTATTTCAATATACCCTACAGTACGTACTCCATTAGTCGCACCTGCTCGTCATGGTAACGAGTCACAACAAACTACTGATGTCTGGCCTGTACCACACTCCAGCTCATCGAATCCAAACAAAAGCAAGCTACAATCATAACCAGCGCAACCAAGAATTCCAAATGCAACGGTACATGCTATTAAACACACGACGAGTCGTGTTTTTACAAGCTTTGCAAATGTGCTGCCAAGAAAAGGCAGCACACACTTCACCCGCCAAAATCCATGCCTACAAAGCTTATTGTTGGTAATAATACCGCAACTGATGTAAATAATATGATACATGTTACACCACCCACGCATCGTACTTCGGTGAAAACACACACAACGGCTATTCCATTGACTACAAAACCAGCAGTGGTAACAAACAAGCCAGCTCACCTCCATCAACCAACCAATTCCAATTTTTGCTGAATTCCTACCGATTGAATATTTGTGGAGATGTATGTACACGTACACTACGATTATTAACATTAAAACAAAAGTTAAACATTTAGTAAAAAAATAGTTTTTCTTGCAGCAGGGAAACGAATCGCTAGTTGTTTCATGCAATGTATTTTACGGCAGACTTTTCATCCAACTAAAGCAAACTACAAAGCTAAACAATTATGATCTTTCGTACGCTCAGATGAACCCAGCGCTTCTGTATCGTCAAAAGTGCAAATGGCTTCAAATTAAAAAAGCTACAGGTTGAAAAAATTATAATGCATACATATTTTCATATTTAACTGCTGAAATGAAGAAAGTGGTTACTCAACTTGCAAACAACATGCGGAATATGAATAAAAGCACACATTCCTCACAGCATTTACAAAACGAGCGACTCGCTATTTGTTTCAACAGTTTATTGTATTTCATTACTGTTGTTTACAAATAAGACTCATGTGGTGTATATCAAGGCGAAAAAAGTAAATTCAAACTTTTCCCTCAACAAACACATATTGAAAATATTAAAGTGGTAGGACAGTCCGAAGCTAGCAATCATTTATGGAGTCTAAGTAGTGTTCGCTGTTGCGCTAATACGGTACTTGTGCATCAGTATAACACCGAAAATTGCAATACTATTTATCTCTAGCGGTTAAATGCCAATGGAACAAAAACAAACTTTCCCTTCGCTTTGGTAGACGCATTTTTGGAGTGACTTGAGACACTTTTAAACCGTGTAAAGTTGGATAAAAACAATAAACCTCAGTTAGACGTATTGACTGAAATTGAAGACAGTTTTGAGATTGAAATTTTTTGGGGGAATAAAGAAAATTGCACAGATATATTGTCGCCCATATTTGACTAAATTTGTTTTAAAAGTCAAATTGTTTCAAGAATAGGATTGTGTTAAGCAATAACAATAAATATATATAAATTGTACTCACTTTCATTCAACCGAATATTTTCTGGTTCAATCCAGAAGGGTAATGGTTAATTACCCGAGCCTCCTTAAACCTTTGAGACGCTCTGAGGATGCTCATTTTCCTTTGTTTTATACACTGTATAGTATAACGCTATTAGAATTCCAATTTATTAATCCGAAGAAATCCGAAAACGGTTTTACTGAATACGAAATATGCAGCAGTAAGTAGCTAGCCATACGAGCTATATGTGCCTCTGTTGACAAATGAAAACAACAACAAAATCCAACTACATAAAAATGTTCTCCCTTTCCAATACACAGTTTAAATATACCTAAAAAAATGAGGCATATACAGACATGTAAACGTGTAAAAGTTTACTTTTTTCAGCAACTCTAAACAAAAATGCACGTAGAGGATACACACACATGTTTTTTAAATGCAACTCCTGGCTTTACATGGACTAAATTTCCCGAGCTTTACGATATACACAAAATCTTTAGTATGCTCAGTTAACATAGCATAAGATATGGCTATATGTGGATAAAAATATATATGCTGGTATGTTCCCAGTGAAGTACATGTCCGTTCTTCCGTCCACGCAGTCCGTACGGACACACAAACTAAATGCGTAACTAAGAATTCATCTTCATAATTAGTTACCTCTATTCAGTTTGTACTGTTGCTGCCGTTTATAACGCTACTGTTGTAGTGACGATGTGTGGTGCGTTGGTTTTTGCATTAGCCTTGTTCGCGGGGTAGTTAACTTCCCGAACTATAATAGTTCAGTGACCACCACTTAATGAAACCACTCGCTCATCCTGGCCATGCATGAGGCTATTGCCAATGTAACATACATTAGGAAAATTTTGCAGCGTTCTCACATCAAAGTTATTACTTCTTTTACCTGTTGAGCTGTTATACATGATTTGATAGAGTTCGAGAGGTTGAACAAGATTTGTGGAATGAAGAGAAAGAAGAAGATTAATTTGAAAGTTAGATAACATTGGTTGTTACATACATACATACATACATATAAATCATAACGTACCTCCATCGGGTACATTAGTAGGTTATCAAGAATGTGGACTTTTCCCTGAGGATGGCTACGTAAAACTATACGGGTCCATTGTTTCCGATAAGGATTCCATAACAAAACAATCCAGTATTTTGTAGTTTGAGTAGCTGGTTTTCAAAGGTTCAGAGTTAGTTAACGTCACAAATACTCATAATATTCACCATAAAACACACTTTGAAGTCAAAGAAAAAATTACACCCACACAAAGAAAATCTCAAAGACAATTTGACTCTCCCAAAATTTAACCTTCTTCGTCATCTTAAAACAGCTGTGTCAAGCTCTCTTTTTTATCATTTTTAACCATCTTCAAAATTTACCATACTTAGTGTATAATTTTTAAATTAAATTAAATTTAAATTAAATTTTTCATTTCTTTGTATGAGCAACACATTAAAAATAAGCAAACGACGTCAAAAATAATCTCGTGTTCTGATGGCATTATTTTAGAAGCGCACATTTATCTATACAGTTAATAGTTCCATAGTTTGACTATAGGTCTACGAGTTCCTTCTCGTGTCCCTCCAGCAAGAGGTAACGGTTTCATTGACGTTTTATTTCAAATTTATTTATTTTCAGTGTCAATTTGTAATGCAACTCTTTGTAGTGTTACAAAAAAACTGTCGTTTCAGCGTCACCGTTGATATTGATAATGTGAAACAAGGGAAAGTATCATTAATTTACCATGGTCGTGGTCTATGCCTGCATCTAACTTTTTTTAATTTAAGTTGCTGACATAGGAGATAAAAAACCACAAAATACGTATCCATGTAAATTTGTTTTCTGGAAATTCTGGAAAGTGTGACAGGGCAACGAGAAGAAAGGATGTAATGGATATTTATCCCTGCTAATCCCACCACTCCCCCCATCACAATTCGTTGACAGGCATTCGTTAGAAAGGCAGACAACAGAGAGAGCGAGGGTTACAGGTTGGGGTGAACTGAGAATAGTGAAAAGTTACAATTTTTTTCGGTGTCTCCTCTCGCATACAAATATCCCTCTTTCAAAAATTTAGGGGATAACATAACATGCCCTCCCCATTCAGAGTAGGGGGAGGGGGCTTCGCATGGTGTCGGAGGAGGCACCGAGGAAAAGGACAATCAAACGGAGTCCAAGTATGTCTCATTTTCTTGAGATGAGATTAAGGTGTATTGCTAACTAGCTACGATACGCATTAAAAGGTGTCGTGCCGGCCAATCAACATACATATTTTATTAATTGTCTGTTCTGCAGAACAAGCAAGTTAATATGTATGAAAATGAAATTTATGTCTACACATTAAATGCGTGAAGTATGTAACATTTTATGTCCACTCTTGCGACATTTGTACAAAACATGAATGCATAAATTTGGATGCTGTGAGTCCTATGAGTACAGCACAAGGTATAGATTCCAGTTGCTCTCCTTCAACCACCTCCCATCAAACTCCCTTCCCCCACAAATAGTGTTCCTCCCAACGTACAACAACCAAAAGTGACTTTGTGTCAAGTGATTTTTTTATTTGTTGATTGCCACGGGGCAGGATTAGAGAGTAAAGAGTAGATTAGCAAAGAGCTTGTCTGAATGACAACATGCAAGCATGATGCATGAAGGTTGTGATTTGTTCTTCTTCTTGCTTCACTTTTACCCTTCTTTTCGACAATAATGTGGGGTACACACAATTCATAGGAGATGGCTAGTGGTGGAGGAGGGCTTTGCTGTTTAGGTTCTCTCCGAGACTTCTATAGTATACACGGAATACTAGGAACAGATATTCAGAGAACGTACGAGAAAGTTTTATGGACAATTATAATAAAATCAAAGTATTTTCTCCACTAAATAACAATGGCAGTCTGAAAATGTTATGATGCTCTATAAATATAAAGCCTGTAAAATAGAGGTATGAGCTTTTTGAACTTAAGTTCCAAAGACCTGAAGACATTTATGAGTATGTCTTGGATATTTTCAAAACTACACACTTTATTGTATTTAAATATTAAGAAATGACAAACCTAAACTCAGAACTACGTTAAATATAGAGCAAAAAATAACCTATACAAAACTTTACTTATTCATACAACAAAAAATTGTTAAA
Organism: Entomobrya nicoleti; assembly: GCA_034695465.1. NCBI lineage: Eukaryota > Metazoa > Arthropoda > Collembola > Entomobryomorpha > Entomobryidae > Entomobrya > Entomobrya nicoleti. The sequence goes on along the minus strand of JAQFZG010003607.1, from coordinate 3,976 downwards.
TGGTTGATAGGGCCAAAAGGTCGTCCTATGGCTCCATTTAAAATGTATGGGACCGTTTTCGTAACCATAGCGGTAAAGGATTTCCTTACCCTTTTCTACCTCATAGGAAGTGTTGTGCATTTATCATGGCTTAGTTAGAACACATCAACTACTATTATATAATTTTGCTATGATGAATCATAACTAAGTATTAGTAGATTATAAAATATCGAAACCTTTCAAGAAATCATCTTCTGTTTTGTAGTGTCGACAATTGTATTCCTTAACAGCTTCTCAACCTCATTAAAACGAACCACTAAACTACCATGCATATAACTCTTGAAGTCCGTAAGTTTTTTCTATCCTTTTTTCATTACTTTAAAGCTTAATATCAGGGCTTGTGAATAGCTTTCAATTGAACTTAAATAAAGTTTAGCTCCACATTGCAAAACATTAGTACCGCAATTCCGAACATTTGATGACGCATATTCTCTCTAAAAATATTTTTTTAATAAAAATTCGTAAATTGTCATTTTTGCAAAATCGCAATAAATAAAACATCCGACAATAGAAATCAAAAAGTTTGGACATTTCTGATAGGAAAAGATTTAGACTATTTGCTACTTATCACAAAACTTTTAATTTCAAGATAAAATAGAAATGCCGTGGGTATATTTAAAAACGTGGTTTTGAAAATCCTGAATAGTAGCTGAAATTTTGGCTTTTTAAATGCTGAATAATTTAAGATTGCAAATATGCACAGCGTCGAACAAAGTAAAATTTCAGTACTATGGAAATCGTAGTTTTCAAATATGCTTTCCATAAACTGATAAGATTTTTGACTCTTCGAAAATGTAGTCTGAAGAAATTCCATTCCTTTATTATACAGGCTTTATTTCGCTAGAACGATTCTATGAAACTTATAAGCCGATTATTTTCGTAAATGATATCCTTTCTAAAGTATATCAGCTTATCTCTGGTTTTCAGTGGAGTTTAAAGTTGAATCGTCATTTTATATGACAATGCCGACTTATTTGACTTGTCTAATACGACTAATTAAAAATATTAATAAATGTTTTAAGTTGTCAAATCAAGCTCACACACCAACGTGAACTGAGCATACTTCATATCCCATCACCAGTATCAGCATATTTAGCAAGACGATATTTTTTGGAGAACGCTTTTGCTGATTGGATGATATTTTTATGGGACTCTTTTGCTGATTAACAGATAAATACGTCATTTTTAACGAAAGAAATTAAATGTATACACTAAAGAAAAGAGTTATTTTAGTTAGTACAATAATTTCCGGCCATTTAAAACCACGCTAATCACATTTACAACTATCAGTATGTACATATTTTATTCCAACAACAGTAAAACCTGAACTGTTTGTTCTAACGCAAAGTGGAAACATTTCAATGTTGTAAGGTCTTCCCATTGTCAAACTTAATTTTTATTGCACCACAAGATTTCCTAAATCTTCTGCATTTAAATTCAAAGCTGGATATTCGTTTACGTGTTATTAATGTCTTTTTACTAATTCGAGAACCTTTGTTGATAGTTTATGCAACGAGACTAAAAAGCCAACCATTAAGAAGAGTGTTGACGTTCCATAATAAAAATAATTATGTTGGTGTCATTTCCAAGGCGAACTAGAATAGCAAGATTACATGACATAAATACGAATGAAGTTCAAATTTCTATATCCAAGCAATTCTTTTGCACTAGGTTACAAACAGTGTTGAATTTCCCTATAAACTACATGAAGAACGTAATCTTCGGGGTCATGTCGCAGTTTTACCCAAAATATATGTGAAGCTTCCTGAACAAATGTAATGGCAATGCCAGCAATACAAACGGCAAAAAATATGGCTGCCATTGTCCCAAAATATGTAATCCATATATTTGTCCCAAAATATGTAATCCATATATTTATCCCAAAAATTAATATTTTTAAAATAGACTGAAAAGAGTAGTAGTTTCAAGACCAACACATTCGCTCATAAGAAAGTATCCAACTAAGGATGGTTGACACGAATTAGAATAATGCGAGCCAAGAAATAGAGTTATAAACATGCAAAAAAATGATTAAGAGACCTGGTCGTACGTATATTTAAGTTTCCATGTTTCTCTTTGAACATCAATAGGTTGCTCGAATAAGGCGCGATTGTGGTGCATTGATATTTTAAAGACCAAAAAAGTTGTATTGAGAACCAAAAATAAAGTTAACCAACCAAGTATGTTTCCGACTATAAAAGGATTTTGATGCAAAATTAGTGTAGAAATATTCTGGATCAGTTGAATACAACTTTTAAAAAACAGAGCTGACAATTTAGATTTAAATATTTCGGAAACTTGTCATTACATTTTGAAAAATGGACAATTTTTCTGATATCCACACAGGTACACACTGAAAAAGGGTCACTAGCTTCATTGTGGTTTAGCAAACGTAGTTTTATTGAAGTATTTGGAATACATTATCTTTGCCGATTTTAAAAGGATTCGGGAAAATGGTTTGGGTTTATAGTTTTAAAAATAACAATTTTTTTAACTGTTTTATTGACCACCATAATTTACACAGCACTTTTGACTCATACGTCGTACGACCCAGATTATATTAAATTTCCGATTTGTCCCATAGTACCATAGAATACCTGTGGTATGACCAAATTTAAAATAGGAAGCGTATATTTGACTTGCTTTATAAATATATATATTTATTAATTATTCGTCAAATAAACTTTCCCGTCTAGCCTGTATTAATTGTATAAGCTCATATGCCACCTAAACCAAAACGTTTTGTTGTTGAAATTTTTAATGACTCGTTCATATTAACTTGATTTTCAGGAAGTAAACGTGTCCTAAAATCACCTTCGTTGTTTTCTTTTAAATTAAATTAAATTACTCAAAAATGCAAGTACATCAATGCATGAACCTTTGTGCATTTTACTAGAGAGTTTTTCTAGTTAAATTGTATGTATGTACTTGTTTGTACCATTCATCATATTGGGACCGGAAGTTTTAGGTACTAGGCAAATTGGTCTAAACTTTAATCGGCTTAATTGCCAACCTGCACATTTTTTAACAGAGTACAAAATTACACATACAAAACGGATAAAAAGTAACACACCTGGGTAAAGTTGGTTTAATGGACAAATGGGTTTTATGGGCTAAATTAAAATAACCCGGAGAACTTAAATGGTACAATTTGGTAATCGATAAATAAATAAATAAACCTATTTTACCTGTTTTATAAAGACGGGGCTGGTTCCGAATATTACCCCGGGTTTTATGGGTTTTCATTACCAAAAGACCCCGGGACGAAATTTGGTTTTAAGTGTCTACACTTTGTAAACCAGTTGATATGACAGTTTGTACTATGCCTTGCTAATAATCAATGTCTCAGATTTTTTAAGGTCATACCAAATTTGATTCAATAATAACATTACGGATACTTAAACTACCAATAATCCAATCGGCGAGTTTGACGATACAAGATACTGTACTGCACTTTAGACATCTGATTAGACCAGTTTTACTCATCGGTTGTATTAAAAATTCAAAGCTGATTTTTTATATTACGTTTAACATCAAAACTTAACAAATTAATATGTCTCATCCCAGAAGATACATGAGGTATGACCGACTTCAAAATAAAACTTTTATTTAAATTATGCCTTTTCTTTTTTACGTCGAATAATTTTTTACCGTATAGCCTGCAATAATTTTATTAGACTGATAGCTACCAAAACTATGAATTTTTGGAATTTTAGAAATGTAATTGACAAGTTCGGAGTAACTTCATTTTCAGGGAAGTAAACATCTTTAAAAATCAGCTTCGTTCTTTTCGTCCAAATAAATTATATTCCTCAAAAAATGGAAAACTAGTAAAACAAGGAATGATCCTTTTTTACTAATATACTAGTAATCGGGCAAGCTTCGCAAGCCATAGTTAGCAGCCAGAAATCAGTCTAAATGTGAATGCAAACCCTGC
>JAQFZG010003606.1:0-13267 GCA_034695465.1 Entomobrya nicoleti | reverse complement strand
TTGAAGGCTGGAAAAATGAAACGGAAATATATCGATACTGTCAGTCCAAATTTGCAATAGATGATTTACTTATAAGACAGTCCAGTACCACGTGTCTATTTAGACACGCTACGTGTCCATATAGACACGTGAAAAATGGCCTCTACGTGTCTAAATAGACACGTAGCGTGTCTATATAGACAAGTGGTACTGGACTGTAAGAGATATAGAGAAAAATAGAGAACACTGCAATTCGACGGCAACAAAAACACAAAATAGAACTGAATGTTACTGCAACACTGCTTTGTGCAACAACCAATTTGGATTACCAGAAAAATTTAAGGTGGGAGAAGAAGAATATCATGAGGCAGCAGAAAAGGGAAGAATTCAGATTAAAAGCTAATTTAAACAATTTAATAAATCCCTTTCTTAAGTATAATACCATTTATTGGAAATTAAAAAAGTGATGATGAAGCACGTCAAACTTGCTGTAGTTTTTAATGGGGAACATGAATTTAATTTTGAACTTATTTAATTTGTTTAACTTGATTATGATTTGATAATAGTATTTGGATTTAGAGATTTGCTTACACTTTGATTTATAAATAAAGGAAAAATACATTGACCTAAATGTGCTATAAACTTTTTGCACCTATCGCCTTTTTTAATTTATACTAAATTACTGAAAATAAAAGTTTTCGTTATATTTAACTTTATCTATTTTTATGGAAAAACCCATAAAAGTGAATATCTGCGTCAAATGTTACCTAACCACTAAAAATTAATACCAAAAATTCACTTCGTTCGTTAGTTCACCTTTCAAGCATTAATAGGATTTTACAAGAGTCCAGCGTTCGAAAGTTGTCCAAAGTAGTTGCAGTCTTCAAGCTGTATATGATCAAACAAGTTTCAAATTTAATTCTTCTATTTCTTGTTTAAAAAGTAGAATAATTTAAATTTCAAAAGTCGGCATTATGTGATTAGGTATTTAATTGCACGAAATTGTTTTTGAATATACACTGGTGTCAAGTAACTTACAAATATAACTTGAATATACTTACAAACAAGAACTCAATTTTATCTTACTATATTTGTGCCAGTTTAACATTTTATTCAAAACCATAAGATTTGTTGTTAGAATTCCTTGATTTTTGTGCAAATAAGTTGCCTTAAAATATATATTCGCGGGACGAGTCGTAAATAGGCTAATAGCTGATCAACTTCTCTGAGAAGAGCTCACTTGCAAGTCTGTCCTTGCTTTAATAAAGAAAACCTTAAGAGATTGTATGAATTTTTACGTAACCTTTTTGTCAAAGCAGGGCCCAGCTTGCACGTCTCCTTCTTCTCACTGCGCTGTTCTTGATGATGGTGCGCTGATGAATTAGATGAGCTTATCTTACTTACTACAAGAAAAGGCCATATCTACTGCGTTGAGCGCAGTAGTTTGAATTTCCCCCTTGACTGTATGTATATGTGTGTGTGAGTGTGTAGCAGAAGAAAAAAAAACGCTTAAAGAGAACTATGTATTACTCTAACGGGAGAGAAGGAGACTGAGCAGAGATATGTACACAAAGAACATATGACTGATGTGAGGTAGCTCCCACAGAATAGCTTCAATTGTGTTTTATAAAGCAAGATGCTTGTTACTATTGCCTTGTACTCCCCACTGTCATTTGGTCACTGAGGTATGTCTCAATACACCCCATCATCCAGACGCGGCTTCCCCATCCGGCAATGCGTCAGACCATTGGCCTCCAGCCAATGGGAAGCCGCCACCCCACCTACCCGCAACGAAGAAGAAGTAGCGAGCAAGATCCCACTCGCATCATTTATCATCATTCACACATTACCATTCACATTCTATCATTCTCTCTGTAATGTGTGTCTTCAGAATAAATCCTAATTAACTAATTACAGTTAAACATAACTGCTATCACTTGAACCTCTCATTCATCATCAGCATCACATACATCGTGATCACAGTCACCAAAACCACAACAAAGAAATAAAAAAATAAAAGCCTATTGCTAAGGTACAATGCACGCTCCCAACCAATATACAAAAAAAGTCTCCCTTGACTGTATGATTGTTGTGACTGTCTATGTATATGCATGTGTGTATGCAGTGTTGGGATAAAAAAAAGAATAGATATGTATGCATACATAAAAACATAAAGATAGAGAGGGAATGCGAGTTTGAATAATGTCAACACAACCAAGGAACCAATCAGGTGAGGTGGCTCGGAACAGACAGACAGTATGGACTTCACTTATAATATTGTTGATTCTCAATGCTTCTAAAATCCTACCAGTCCAATAATCTACTAATTTAATTTATATTTAAATTTAAGTTCGTTTTACTCGACGCTTGTCTTATGCACAACATTTAACATACACACATTCTAATTGAGCAATGAGCCAAAAGTTGAAAAATATTTCAAAGAATAAGCTATCGTCATTGTTAATGCATCGACAAACATTATTTAAGGTAAATAAGTAACAAGAACTTTTCCAGTAACATATTTTAGATTGAACTTATAATATTCTAGTTTCCAACTGTAAACAAACTGAACTGAATTTTGACACTATTTGGTTTTGATTACACAAGAGGCGTAGCCATTGTAAGAGATTTACCAGTTTATTTTTCTATTTTACAAAAAAAGGAAGTCAACAAATATGAATAAGTTCCTGATTAAATTGACACGTTTGTTTGCAATAATTAATTATCAAATATTGCCTTTAAAATTGCATCATGAATTCACTACTATCATTTAATATTAATTGAGTTAATTTGATTAAATTAATAACGCCAATAAGCTAGACTCGTCCATAAGAAAAGCATCCTTTTAAATCTATTCCATTGTTTTTTTCAGGCCATCGATCATTCAGGTCTTCATCAATTCACTCATTCCTCCATTCATTTATTGATGTCCAGAAATAAATTCACTCAAAATCATTGAAATAAAATTCCATTCATATAATCATTCATTGAACACTGAAGCCTGTTGATCTTGACTCCTGAGCTTGCTTGCATGCTTTGCATTCCACTCTATTGAATGCAGCTTTTATGGGGAACATTCATATTTACCAATCATTATTAAATATTCCTGAATCATTCTAACCATCCAACTTTTTTATATCATATCCTCTTTTAAAGCTAAATCACGAACTAATTTATTTCATTCACAATTTTTATTCTTGTATCCCATACAATTAACAGCCTTATTAAATCATATAGCATATATACATGTTGTTGTATTATGGGCGATTTCACATGAACGACCCCATAATTCCCTTGTTCACATTCTAACTTGTGAACACAACAAAGCGACAACAACGACCAGTTTTGCTTCTCGTCATACACATCACCACCACCACATTACTATACATTATTTTACTTTATACACATTTCTTGTATCATTTCATCTATAGACCATGTTCCTTTATACATCTATAGTTTATACTTATATTATATTTACTCTTTATCTTTTTACATATTACACATTGCATTGTTCTTCGACTATATGCCTTCTTCACCTCATTCTGACTTTACTACTCAAGCCAGTCTTTTCCCTAATAAAAATACCATACGTGACTAACAATAAAAGTCGTCTCCGCTTGTTAATCACGTTATTCACGCAGCTACATATAAAATGGCATAAAAGCATATTATCCAGAATAATTCCTCCAACTCCTCCAAAATAATCAAAAAATAACGCCATTTCTCAACAATGTGCATCTACCAGAAATGTTATTAACGCTATAAGGAACCGTTGGTATTAAAAGTCGCACCATTCTAACAGTTGGCTGCAGACCATATGCATATATAGCTTTTAAGCTGATGTTCAAGTGACTAGCTACATAAATCATTATTCTTTTCACAGTACACTGCTTTGTACACTTTACTTCTGTTCGTATCTTTATTCATGTTCACAGTTCTGTTCTTATATTCCATCAAGCAGTAACATGTTTAATAAAACACCAGGTCAATGCACTTGCAATATCATGCTCCAGACATATAACAAGCTCAAGGCTAAAATGCCGACGTCATTTTTTTGAAAAAGTTCATGACAACTGTTTAATGTGTTAAATCATAAGCCACGATCCGGTTAATATTGTTCTTTGTCAAAACTAATTTAAGTATAGTTTAAGGCTAAGAATATAAATAACAATGTAAAGCTGATGACTAGCAAGAATCATATGCATATTTCGTAAATGAAATTAGTTAAAACGAATTATCTTCATTTTATTCTACAATAAATGTAATAATTTGCTATAATTAAAAAATTAACCCGCCAAAATATTTGAAAAATTTAATGTGAAATCATACTAGGAACTTGTACTTTATTAGTGGTTTCAATTTCCACTTGTGAAGACGATGCGTCACTTAATTCTGACCCTCTTTTCCTTTTAAGATAAAGCGTTTAACAAGAAGAACATCTGGAGTATTGACTATTAACTTGGGAATTTGTTAAACGACAAACTTCTCAGTAATTAATCTCTTCTGTTACTTAAGTCGAGAAGAAATATTATCTACTTCGTGGTAAAAAGATAAGATGCTTGTAAGGCGTAAGCATTGACGTTATCCTTACACAGTATTTCACTGCTCAGTGCCAGCCAGAAAAAGTTAAACTACTATAAAATGTTAAAATGCATAAACACATTACATGACATTACATCAAGTAAATTGCTACAAACCAGTCTACTGTTTGTAATATCCACGACTTAACATAAAAACTTGAGTTTTAAAAGATTTTTTAGCAACGTTTTGCACTATTTTTTCGGATTTAATACCATTTTATAAAGTAATCTGTTTAGTCTGAAGAACCTAAATTATTAATAAAATGAAGTTCCAACCATTCTTATCTTGTGTTGGGCTATGCATCTTTTTGAGCATTCCAGCAAATGGGGTTAAGATTGAATTTTATAGATACGAAAATTATACGGGTAAAACAAATATAATCACCTTCATATTTTCCTCTTCTTGATTTGTTAATGTTGTTATTTAATAATTGTTCTAATATTTCAAAAGAGTTGATGTTACAAAGCAGATCCACTGCAAACTGCAACGATATTATATACCATGGAAACTTTCCTCGGGGCATTATAACTGACACATGTGTGATGGTTTATTACTACCAAGGTTGCAATTCAAGAAGTAAGAAAATTTTGCCGGGAAAAGGGTAAGTCGAATACATTTTTTGCTGATGGCTTCCTTAATAATTTTAAATGAACTACTCTCATACAATATAATTCAATACGTATCGAATATTGATGTATTACAGAATACATCCTGGTCTTGAATCATTTCACGTTTGTACTGCAGAAGAAGGGGGACCTCAACTTAACGTTGACATAACAAAGTTATACGTAGAACAAGAGCAAGCGCCTGAGATCCTAGAAAGCTACAAAACTTTGTGTGGTTGTGTGAATGTTCCGCAATATGTACAGAACATGGCCAATTGGTCAATCAACAATCACGGAAATGATTTGCTTGCTTACTTTGAGCCTGATTGTTCCGACACAAAATTTTCCCCATTGTTTCTGACTGCAGGAAACTCTGAAGATTCGTGGGGAATATATCGTAAAAACATACAAGATGGTAATAAGGTTTACAAAATTCAGTCATTTGGTCCGGTACTGTATTCAACGTACTCTGACAGTTGTTTACCCCATATGTTACGCAATCAAATTCAAGCATTACAGACAAACATTGAAAGTTTAAAAGATCAGCTTGAAACTCAGAAGAGAGAGATTTCTGAGGAGCTGCGGCAAAGTTACAATCGGTCAAAGGCAGAGTTTGATAATTACAGAATCTCTGTTGAAAGAAAGTTTGAGCAGTTGGCTGAGAACCTTACAATGCTGAATTATGCACAGACTAATGATAAGCATGACATAAATGATAAACTGGATAAGGTTAAAGAGGACTTGAAATATATCGAAGATCGAGTTGGTGAAAATATTTAACGAGGTAAATTAATGTGAATGTGTCCCAAAACCTAATCAAGCTAAATTTGAACTTGTCCATGTTGTAATTTATAATACACAGATGATTTTGTCTTCCTTTTGTTGCAAAACTATTTCTTAACTAATTTGTTGGGTATGATTTCTGCGATAGGTACCTTATTAATATATATTCACACTTTGTAATGGTTTACCTTTCTCTCAATATGTACTAATTAACCGACATTTTACCCTGTCATACAAAAGTCTCCGTATTTTTAATATGCATACATGTAAACAAATGTATATGATTTACACTGTAAACCTAAACTATTATATAGAACTATTTTAACGGACGAATAAATAATTTTAATTTAGGTTAGCTTAGGTTACGACTTAAAAATTCTATACTAATTTCTGTCATAAATGCGTATCTTTTTTCCTGTTACTCAATTTTTTTTACATGGCTTAAAAATAACCGGTTACACTGAATTCCACTCTAGTAGCTTTACTCTAGCTGGATTAATATGCTGATTATTTACCTATAATTAATTCCATTTTGTTGCATAGCTCTCAAACGTTGAATCAAAACATTCTTATGCATGTTTATATAATAGTTATTGTGAGGTTCCCACATTTAAAATTATTATCGGTGTCATTTAGTTAGTTGAAGAAAGAAATCAGCCAGTAAAAAGAAGAAGCAGCAAAATATAAGTGCACAGCGCACTAATCAGTCAGGTTAGTATTTTTCCCGGTATAAATAGCAAATCTAAAATGTGTATTATAAAATATATATAAACAATTAAAATGCTAAATATAGAATCTAAATCAAACACTAATTACTACAGTCGACATTTAATATGTATGCAGGGTTTATTTAACGACGGGGTTTTAAATAAATAAATGCATACTTGCATTAAATTAGATGAAATAATAAATTAAAGTTCCAAGATATACGCAAGCAAGTAAAATTATACAGGCATGTCAACTGTGACTTTATAGATAAACTTATATTTTCATATTGACAGCTTTTAAATTTTGCATTACACATTCGGTTTACACATCAACATGACACGTTTAAATACATATATTTGTAGGTGTACATATATATGAAATTTTAAAGCAATTATGGCAGTTCCGAAAAACTTTGTCTATATCGAGCTCTTATAATTAAAAATTCTTGGAACAAATATATAAATAAATAATTACCTGCAAGTCCATCGGAGCTTTTGAAAGAAGGTCTCGAGGGAAAATAGAGGAGGTCGCAGAGCTGCAGCCATCAAAGTCTGGACGAACCTGCCAGTTTTTCACTTCGGGAGGCAATAATATAGTGGAAATGTACTTAGTCGACACTATACAGTGTCGAATATATATAGACGAATAGTTTACTTGATTTTAGTAGTCGAATGTGTACTTAGTCGACCTTATAAAATTAGTCGACTTTAGTTGAATGCATAGTTAGTCGACTGTGTATTTAGTCGAATGCATAATTAGTCGACTGTGTATTTAGTCGACTTCATTAGGTCTCGAAAGGAATGTATTTCGAATTTTCTATTTAAAATTCGTTTCTATTATCTATGACACAACAAATCAGTTACGTTACTTACCTCGATGGAAGATAATATAATTGAAATCGATGCAATAAAAAGATGAATGCAAAGTCCCGTATTTTTAAGTTATTTTAAACGGTATTGGCTATAATTTCTGCCTCAATTGAGCTCCTTGATCATCATAGTTGCTTCATTTATAGCGGCACGAGGTCATCAAAATCACAACAGCGACCAATGACAAGTTTCAGTATAAAACAAATATTTACAATCTTGACCAACATACAACAATTTTGTATGTTGATCAACCAAATGATTGGGGGCTACACACACGTATCAAATCATTAGCTAATCCAAATTCAACCTTAATTAGCATTAGAAATGTCTAAGGTGATGATATCATAAAATCGATACAACATCCGTCCCTAACTATTTTAAGTTTTAACAATAATATAGTAGGGCTAATACTACGACCCCTCCTAGACGAATACGGCACGAGACTAAAACTTTTTGTTTTGTTTGTTCATACTTTGTGAAACCAAAGTAAATGCTCAAGAATCACGTGCACATTTTTAGTTTTATGAATTATATCGATTCGAAAGTAAAAGTTCGAGTAAAACCAGGTCGACTAATAAATTTCCACTAATTACTTGGTCGACTAATTAACCCTTTCGACTAAAAAAATCGACTGTACCAACGGTCGACTGAAGGCATTTCCACTATATTATACTGACAATTTCACTCCATCTCTACTATTACAAGCTGAGTGTGAGCTATTGATGCTAGCTGGCTGCTATCCTCAAAGCTTGCTTATGGGGATTTGAAAAGAGATAATAGTGTGTATTGTGCAGATAGGGGAATGGGGGAAGCCATAACAGGTGTGTTTAGGATAATAATAATAGGATACCACAATTAAATAACGTCATGCAATTTTTTTAAGTACTACAAATCATGTTGTGGCGACATAGCGCAGCAAAAATATAGACTAGTGCGTATTTGTCTTAATTTCATGTGTTTAGCAGTTTGGTTATGAACATTTAAACTTAACTATTCAATCTATCACGACAAAAACGTTCCTTTATTTGGTCTCGAAGTAAATTCAAAGTTAACACCTTCTAAATTTTATATAATTAAACAATTTCTTTCAACAAATACGTCGGTTTAAAAGATAACGCTTTCTATCCATATTGATTGCTTTTTGAAGCAATTTATAACTTAAAATTGTAATAAACTTAAAACAATATTTAGTATCATATAATTAAATCTTTCACTAAATGACTGTACATTAAGTGGATGTAAACGCAAAACTATATCAAATAAGGATGATGATTCATCAGCCAATGTATTTTCTATGTTAGAACTGCTAATAAAAACTTAGTCGTATATTAATACTTGAAGAATACATATATTACGTTTATATACCTATAAGTAAAATATACATATGTATACTCAAATGTGCATAAGTTTGAAAAGTGGATATCAAGTTCAATAAACTTTTTATTGAAGTGTAATATACGTCAACACATTCGTATTAATTGTACTTGTAAAACTTTTCATGATATTTCATATTAATCCATGCGCTTTCATTTATCCAATCATACATATTTACCACAATATCCACCTGATAACAATTTAAGATAATGAAGTAAACGTGTCATACTAATGTTTAACTACATATTAAACTTAATGTAAAATTCCAGAACATTTCGATTGTGAATCATAGAAATAAAAAAAACTTGCGCAAAAGTCTTATCAGAACGTTGTCCACATTGGAGTTTTGAAAGCATTTGTACTGATTTGCTCGATACCATTTTAAATAAACTTGACAAAATTATGTAAGTAACTAACTTTAGGAAAATAGTTTTGTCCAATGCAAACTGAAATGTGTAATAATAAAACGATCGTTAAAATAGTAAAGCAGTTGCCGCTTAACAGGAATCCTATCACGCCAATTCTCGTTTTTTAATTCTGAACGGAAAGATAAAGATTTCAGTTGAAGTTTCTGTTTACCAGACGCACAGATAAACGAGTTGACTAATGATATGCTTTCGATATCATGCATTCCAATATCGAACTGATATGCTCTTATCTCTCATCCCAATAGCAAATAACTTCAGTTATGAATTTACTTTACCTAAATGTGCATCATTAAGTTCTTCCTCAATGGGAAAACTTGAGTTTTTCAACAAATACTGCTTACCATTTCCTCGACCACTGTCACCTTTTAATAAACCAACTGCTCATTGGGTTATACCAACCATAATAATAGTAAACTATACCCTTGTTCCGGAAAATAATAGATTAAATTTCCAAAATGAACCAACTCGAAAGAGACATCATTAACAAAAATATTGTGGCTTTGCTGGAAACCACTCTATTATCAACACTATTCCTAACAATATTTCAAGAAAGGGGTGTGTTTTCAAACGGAGATTTGAAACATTTGGACGCCAAGGTAGATACACGTTTGCATTTAAGCCATACTTTATAATTTATCTTTATAATCCAACTAATTTGAGCCCTGAACCATTTTATGAATAACTCTTTTATAGAAATATGAAGGACAACCAGCACAAGTCAAGGAATTCTACAATATCATTTTGGCAAGAACTGAAGCTTTTGATGTACTTAAGTACGCACTTGAGAAAACCAGTCAAAGCGAAGCATTACTTATCCTCAATCAGACACAGCTTGAAACCCAATGCAAAAGTCAGCGTTATCAAAAGTTCCTTGGCGTGCCTGACTACATCACAGCCTTCCTTAACGGTTCCGAAAATCTTCTCATTTTGTGTACCACTGACTACTCTCTATCAGCCGAAAGGCTGGAGGAGAATGTCAGCCATTCCATTATCTACAACGTCAAAAAAATTCTTCGTGCTGTACCTCGATTGCTTTCCGAAGACCGCTGCAAAAAATCTGTTATCATAGTTAAATCAAGGTCCGAAATTCGCAGAGTTCTTGAGGCAGCCAAACGTATTCCACAGAAAACAATTTTGATCACGAACAATGGAATAGATGGATCCATTCAGGATCGCTTTGCATGGAATGATCTTAGTCCAATTCAACAGGACAGCATAAGGGACAAAATAGACTCCTTAATATCCAACACTCAACTTACGGAAGAACTTTTAAGAAAGCTGGAACACGAGACCTTGGCCGATTTCTTAAATAACAAACCAACACAACTTTTTATTGATACCATTCCATCCGACTTGCCGTACTACGTCTCAAGAAGATTTGTCACCCGTTGCGCCCTCACAGATGAACTATTCAGAACTGGCGGAAAATTGGATATATTTGTTTTTGTTGATATTGAGAAGTGGAAACTAGCCGAGCATTGTAATTCCAACTCAATAAGCACGTCCCGGCTATTTCTCAATGATAACGATCCTTCTTGCAGATACCTCCTACTCGAAGATGATGACGACTTTGGTAAAATTCTCACCAAAGTAGAGGTTCCAGTTCATCTTATCAGGTACCATAATAATTGTTTCCAATGGCTACGGTCTGAGAAAAAAATTGAGTTAATTCAAAATATGATTGCGGGTCAGCAGCAGCAAGAAATTTTAAGAGAGGAAGAGTTTTTGCAGTCCATACGTACAAACAGTAAGTTAAGTAAACCCATTTGCGTTTCCGACACACCAGGCATGGGCAAATCTGTTTTACTTGCAAGAATAGGCAAATTGTTATTGGATGAGAAGGAGCATATTGTCTGCTTTGTTAGAATGGGCGAGTTAATGAAATCAGTAAAGGAACAAATAGGTAACAATAGCGACCTTAAGGCTATGATAGAAAAGTATTTGCGTAACACAATATGTAGCAATATAGTAGCTCGTCATGTATTAAAAGCTAAACTAAGGTATAAAACCTTAGAAATCGAACTACTTCTAGATGGGTTCGACGAAATCGATTCAAATGATTTTGAGTTAGCGTGCAAATTTTTAAAAACTATTTTGGGCTCTTATCCATCCATTAGGTTATGGGTAACAACTAGACCACATTTACTTGATTTCGTAGAAAACATTTTAGGAGTTTTAGGGCATAATATACAAGAGTTAAACTTCGATGATCAGCTTCATTTTCTGACAAAGTACTGGAGCCAATTTGAAAAATTTAATCATAAAAAGCTTGAGTCATTTGCGAAGCATTGTTTATCTTGTTTACGAGATAATATGAATTCTGATGATAAGATCATTGCTGGAATTCCGCTTCAATGTTTACTCGTAGCTGAAGTTTACAAAGATAAGGTTAAGCCTTATTGTGCTCAAAATGGTTCAGAGGAGCATGGTATAGAAATAGTTGGGTCCATAGTAAAGCTTTATGAGTTGTTCATTGAAAAAAAGATAAGAAGGTTTAGTTTGCGGTATAGCAAGAGGGCTGTGTGTGACAGCGACATTTTTAATGCACACATCACCTACTCATTTGATGTAATATTTCCTGGTAAAGATTTCTCTAAAATTAGGGAAAATTTAGAGACAGAGTCAATAGACATGGAACAGCTTTTAGATGTGGGCATTTTAGAGCAAAGCAGTACCCAAAATCTCCCACGTTTCATTCACAGAACATTTGCTGAGTACTTCCTTTCCCTGCATTTCGCAAATGTGCTCAAAAGCCCAGTAGACAAGTTAACCCAAACCTTCCTTTTTGGCACTGTATTCCGTACAAAAAGGTGCAACGTGAAGGTCAATCAGATAACAATTGCTGGAAATGAATTCCAGTATGCGGTGATATGTTATTTCATGGACAAATTTGTAGATAGCTCACTTGCAAAACTTATCCAAAAGCCCTCAGCTAGGACCATTTTAAGAGAGGCTGTGAATGCATCTGTGTATCACAACTTTTTTAACTTATTCAAATATTTGAGAGATATTTGTTTGTCCAGGATATGTGTCAAATTTGAAGATATCTTCTCGGATAAATTAAGCTTGCAAAAGTTAGTTCTTTTATGTTGTAATAGATGTCGTTTTTCCTTCATTCGAGAAATATCGGACTACTACGAGAGGTCTAGGCAATACAAGATGAGAAATTTGTCCATTATTGTACCACGAAGAAAAGCATGTATCTATATTACCCCACTTCATGTTGCTGTTAAGAGGGGTAATTTTGAAATTGTTAATTACCTAATAACAAGGAAAGGGTTCGTTGATATAAAGAGTAATATACACAACGACGTTTTACACATGTGTGTTATGGACTCTCTTAACGAAGACAAGTGTCGAGTTGATCAAAGAATACAAATTTTTAAGAGATTAGCCAACATCGATGGAAGTTTACTTGGTGGTTATTCAGGTAGAGGTGAGTTGCCAATATTTGAAAAATCTGTTCACGTTGATTTTCTTATTGCTCTCTTACAAATGGCTCCCTATAAAAAATACTACACGGAGGTCGTTATTGCAAAACTTTCACGCGAAACGATAAAAACTCTGCCAGCAAACGAATATGAAAAACTTCTCAAATTCATTTATGAATCATTTTGCCAGGATAACAATTTCCGCGATACAATTTTTATTTGCGAACCTAGAGAGCGTTTGCTTGGTAGATCGTTAATAGGGAGTTATAATGAATGTCTGCTTCAAGCTATTGTTCATCATTCTGAGCCAACTATGGGAACAGTTCAACTTTTTAAAGAAGTGTATTCGGGAATACGACCGGATGAGAAGCAAGGCAATTCATTACTAAAATTAGCACTGGAAAAAGAAAACAAGGCCAAATATCTTGACTCCTTAAGGGAGCCCTCACATCCCTACGAGGTTGAACTCTGGACTCTGAGGTGGTTTTTGATGGTTTTCTTATAAACCA
>JAQFZG010003605.1:0-13267 GCA_034695465.1 Entomobrya nicoleti | reverse complement strand
TTGGTCATTGCTGTTCTTGTAATACAAATTGTTCTGTTTGTGTGTGGGGCTCATCTCTGCTGTTACGTTTACAAAAGGGAAAGTGAAATGCGCAGGTATATAAATGCCCTCACAAATCATTTTCTGTTTATCAACAACGAACAACATATTAAACAAACACAAACCGATTTGGCGAAGAACTCATATTTAAACGACACATTAGTTAAATGTGAAATTAAGTTTACTAATTGGCGTATTACTATTTCTAGCTATGTTAAACAACAAGTCAATTTGATGAAACGGATGCCGTAGAACAACTACAGACTTAACTTTTAAATTAAACTATATGAGAATTTATGTAAAATAGCACTAAAGCACCTATTTCGTATATATGCTCTAAGGAAATTAATTATTATAATCAATCGATTAAAATACAACCATTGTTACATGCATTAACTTCCTACCTCTCCGGACGCAAAAATGATTCCACATACACTGCTAGTCTTTTTTATTCATAATTTAAAGTATATCACTGGCATCTCTATGTCCCCAAACACCTATTTCATCTTCATATTTTAAATCTTGTCGACTATTTTTGATGGCGCGTCTTTACAAAATAATTTGAGTAGCGCATGGAGAAAAGTAGAAAGTAAAAGCGTTCGGTGGACTCGACTGGATTATTAAAATCAATTGAATTACTCTGTCAGCAGTTTTTGATGGAGCGAAACCCTTGAATATATATATCTACGAATCAAGTTATTATTTTTAATAAAAATTAATTGTTGGTCAAATAGTTTGTTGAAAGGTCAAGTTAAGGCTGTTAGGAGTAAATATACTGACTATGGGTACTTTTGGAAGGATTTGGTGTTCGGAGATGATTTTCGGAGTTTTGATTATTTTTGGACTAGAAGTTGGAAGAGTACTGGGATTTCACGCTACAGCTCACTGTGTACAAGTTGGACAGGCTAATTTTAATCGAGGCTTCGATTTTTCGACTCCGTCGGGTTGCTGCTATAGCCAAAAGTTAGGCGACGGCTATCATACAATAGGAGCCTACAAGTTTAGGACAACACATCATTTCCTGGACTCCTCGTTTGGACCCCCAGTACAAAGTGGTGAACACGAAGCGCATAACCCGAACATACGGCCACAATATATTCTACAGACTTCTAATACTTGTCCTTACCAATATCATCCCCGTCAAATTAAAGGTGTAGAATTGTGCCCTGCTGATAACGTGGTGGAAATCAGAGCTTTTGCTGTGAAGCAGAATGGTGTGGTCATGCAAGGTTGGCTCCATTTTGAAGTGGAGCTCATGGATAAGAGCGACTTCATCATGGGGATTTATATTCAAGTGAGAGATGAGTGGTTCAATGCCATTGGTGAGTTTGTCTACAAGCAGGAGTTAAGGTGTCCTCGAACAAAGTCTCATCTGGTGCCGCCCTCTCCTTATCAAGTTTTACCTTGCTCTGCCATCGGTTCTCGCGAAGCGAAGGTACATGTATAGTTCATTTATTTATGCTCTGATTTATGTTTTTAACTACTTGATCTCCCCAGAAATTGAAATTATGTCTATTTTTTGTTTTTGTCTATTGTAGTTATCAAATGCTCTCTTCATGGTCACCCCAGATTTGCTTGAGAACCGATATGCTGGAGGACCCTTCCTGTCGGAAGGTGACATTTCACGGGGAATTCAGTTCACGTGGCGGTTGAGTGAATATTGGTGCAACCGACATCTTCGGTTCCGACCAGAGTAACCAATGATCATGCAAACTCCTTATTATCTGACATCATAAAATGGCTTCAAAAACTTATTTACTTTATTTGTAATTTTCACAGAGCCATGATATTCACTAGAAAAATGCGTACCCACGACTCATACGGTGTCGGAAATCCGCAGGTCTACAGAAAACTTGCTTCGTACTGGCTGTCACCTCGTTGGTACGGTTCTGCTGACATCAGGCTTGAAGCTACCACACTGTCTTGTAACGAGAAAGTGATCGACTACAGAAAAACCGGAGGTACAATAAAGCTAGAAAAATATTCTGATGGTTCCCTAGTGGCTCCTTGGCTATTTCCGGATGCTAGACGGTCTACCTTGGACACTGACTACATAGCCGACAATCAGGCGTATTATGACCCTCGCGGTGGTACATGGTCGTTGCAATCTTGTCATGCAAATACAAGACTTAAAAATATGCCCAGCTTTGCTGGTCGATGCACTCATCATTATGAAAAAATTCCCAGACATAATGTTTTTCAAAGCTGTGATACAAACGCCAAGGCTGAACAGTTTCGGGATCTTCCAGCGAATCTTACAACTTACCAAGAGGAAGTTCGAGAATTATTCGTCAATCGTTCAAAATTGTGCTCAGCTCCTTGTCGACCTCCTATGAATAAGCAAGACCTTTTGGAAATTCAACAGTTTCCAACCAATGTAACGATAATTAGACGAAAACTTTCAAAATTTGCCCACATTGGAAGATTACGCAATGGAAGTAAAATTCGAAAGTTTTGGGTTAGTTAAAAAAACTTATTATTATCTTTACAACAAGTCATGTTAATTTGTTTGTTTTTTCTTTATAATAGGCCGGAAGAAAATTCCACGGCCAAATTCTGACGTTTTGGACCATGTTTCTCATTCCAGTGGGCACATTTGCTTCACGGTACATGAAGGAGAGCCACATGGACCGTTCTTGTATTGGCTGTCACGTATGGTTATGGGTACGCTCATCTTCCTTGCAACTTCATAATTTATTTTGAAATCAGATCAAAAAGTTAATTGATGAACCTATATTTCTTAAAGATTCACTTGTTCACCACTCTACTTGGAGGGGCGTTACTGGGATGTGGCTTCTTAGCACTCTACGATATCCTCAACGCGTTTGGTAGGAGTCTCAATGCATTCAGTAAAGCCCACCGAGGCCTTGGCATCGCATCCATGATACTTTTCGGCTTAATGGCCCTACTTGGTGGAATCAGACCTATGACCGTGACTGCTCGGACTGTACTTATGTTTGTTCACTCAGTGCTGGGCTTTCTCGTCTATTTCTTAAACAGTAAGATTAAGATAAACTATATTACATTCCATCCTAGTTTATATATTTTGTATCAAGTCGACTTCACTCAATTTTTATGTTGATTTTTTGGAGCAGTGATCGCCATGATCGTATCATGCTGGATCCCAGCTTCGCCTTCCATGCCTGATGATTGTGATGAAGAGGGACGACCTGTAGGATTCTCTGGTATTGGAATCGTGACCACTTGGTGGCTTCTGTTGGACATCTGTATTCATATTGGCATGACAGGATATCAGATTTGGATAGACAAGAAGCATGATATCAGACGTGCAGGATTCTACTGTCCCATTGTTCCTTTCCTCCCACAAGACTCACAGACTGATATGAAGGGCAATCTGAGAACTGTCGTTTTTCTTGTATATGTTCTCCTTGCACTCATTTATACAATGACTGTTGTTGGGATGTTTGCGGTAAGGGAGAGGGAGATAGATGAGCGATGCAAGAACCTTACTGGACCAAGCACCTGTGAAGATCCTTGGGGATGCAGCAATTGGGCAATGGCTTATTCCAAGATGTACCCGCAGAGCCGTCAAGAAAACGCTGCCAACTGAAGAATGAAAGATAATTAGTTGATTTTAAACGAGATTCGTGGTTAAACTATTGGTTACTAGTGTAAAATTTAAGTTGCCATTTTACTGTGTTATGTCGAACAAGTCAATTTGATGAATCGATGCCGTAGAGTAATCACTGATTAATATTGTAAAGCCAACAATGTAAGAATTAACTGTAAAATAGTACTTAAGGTTATATGTATCTTTTATGCTCAAAGAGAACTGTATTAATCGGTCTTTTGAAACGTTAAAAAATACAATGAAGTCAATTAATTGCTAACTCCCTGCAAGAAAGATTATATCGCGAATCGTTTTATTTTATCATTATTATCATGTCCATTATTACGTAGCTGAAAGCCAATTTCGCTCAAATTTGGCATATAGGTCACTATGGTCAAGGGCAAGAACCCTATTGATTTTCAGCAGTCAGAAATAGGGGTCAAAGGTTACAATATCACACAGGTCATGTGACATATAATTCGAAAGCGCTTTTCATTAGCAGCAACAATGACCATAATACCATAACTAGCGTCGTTGCAAGTCGCATTGTTTCAGCTACGTCGTTATGATCGCTCTTACAGCGGGTTTATTTTACTAGAATCTCCATCCATATCTCTAACCCAAGCAGATTTTAAACTTCATGTATTATTTTTAATGGCGCGCCTTTTTAAAAGCTCAGCAAAGTAAAAGCGTTTAGGGGGCTGGGTTGGACAACTCAATTTACTTGGGAATTGGAATAGTGTGTCAGCAGTGATTTGATGGAGTGAAAGCTTTGAATGCCTTGAAATCAAATTATTTTAAAAATTATTTTTTATTTTTGCTCCTGTAGTGTGACAGGTGAAGTTCAGAGTAGAGAACCTGATCATGGATAATTTCGGAAGGATTTGGCGTCAGATGATTTTCGGATTTTTAATTGTTTTTGGGCTAGAAGTGGAAAATGTATTAGGATTTCACGTTACAGCTCACTGTGTACAAGTTGGACAAGCTGGTTTTAATCTACAGTTCCACTATGGTGGGATAATTTCTAATCCTTGCTGTTATAACCAAACGTCATTAAGCTACGGCTACCATTCAATAGGAGCCTACAAGTTTAGGACAACACACCATTTCCTGGACTCCGCATTTGGGCACCCAGTACTAAGTCGTCCAATTGGTCCAATTGATGGTATTGAAACCCCGCACTTGTGGCCACTTTATTTTTTAAACACTTCCAACACTTGTCCATACCAATATCATCCCCGTCAAACGGTAAACGTTGACTTGTGCCCTGCGGATAACGTGGTGGAAATCAGAGCTTTTGCTGTAAAGCAGAATGGTGTGGTAATGCAAGGTTGGCTCCATTTTGAAGTGGAGCTCATGGATAAGAGCGACTTCATCATGGGGATTTATATTCAAGTGAGAGATGAATGGTTCAATGCCATTGGCGAGTTTGTCTACAAGCAGGAAGAAAGGTGCCCTCAGACAACTGCTGGTTTAGTGGCGCCGTCTCCGTATCAGGTTTTGCCTTGCTCCGCTGTTGGATCTCGCGAAGCTAAGGTAAGGTGGTTCAGACTTTTAGCTTTAATCTCAAATCTTACCAGAAATTGAAATTATGTATCTAACTATTTTTTTTGGATTATTGTTCTTTATTAGATATCCAATGCTCTCTTCATGGTCACCCCAGATTTGCTTGAAAACCAAACAGCTGGGGAGCCCTATCTTGCGCAAGGTGACATATCACGGGGAATTCATTTCACGTGGCGGTTGAGTGAATATTGGTGCAACCGACATCTACGGTTCCGACCAGAGTAAATATATACGTACTATGACAAATCCTAATTAACTGGCATGATAAAATCACTTTTAAAAATTTAAATTAACCTAACTAACATAATTATTTATAATTTTTGTAGGGCCATGATATTCACAAGAAAAATGCATATCCACAACTCGTACAATACTGGCGAACCCAAGGTGTACAGAAAACTGGCTTCATACTGGCTGTTCCCTCGTTGGTACGGTTCCGCTGACATCAGGCTTGAAGCTACCAAACTGTCTTGCAACGAGAAAGTGATCGACTACGGGAAAAGCGGAAGTTCTATCAAGCTCGAAAAATATTCCGATGGTTCCTTAGTGACCCCTTGGCTTTTTCCGGATGCCGAACAATCTACCTTGGACACCGACTACATGGCCGACAATCACGGTTTTTTTAACAGATTTCATGTTTGGACGTTGCAATCCTGTCAGGCAACTACAAATAATAACTGGGCCTCATTTTCCGGCCGATGCGCTAATCGTTATAATAAAGTTCCTGGCCATAATGAACTTCAAAGGTGTAATACAAACCTCAGCACTGAACAGCAGATGAGTCTTCCAGCTAATTTTCCAACTTACCAAGAAGAAGTTCAAGTTCTAACCATTAATCGTTCAAAACTGTGCTTAACTACTTGTCGAGCTCCTATGAACAAGAGAGACCTTCTGGAGATTCAACAGTTTGTAACAAGGGTGAGACCTGTGAAAAAAACTTTATTTGCCCACATTGATAGATTACGGAATGGAAGTAAAATTCGAAAGTTTTGGGTTAGTTTAAAATAAACACTAAAAGTACTACTCAAAAATTATTATCTTTACAACAAGTATTGTTTATTTGTTTGTTTTTTCTTTATAATAGGCCGGTAGAAAATTCCACGGCCAAATTCTCACGTTTTGGACCATGTTTCTCATTCCAGTGGGCACATTTGCTTCACGGTACATGAAGGAGAGCCACATGGACCGTTCTTGTATTGGCTGTCACGTATGGTTATGGGTACGCTCATCTTCCTTGCAACTTCATAATTTATTTTGAAATCAGATCAAAAAGTTAATTGATGAACCTATATTTCTTAAAGATTCACTTGTTCACCACTCTACTTGGAGGGGCGTTACTGGGATGTGGCTTCTTAGCACTCTACGATATCCTCAACGCGTTTGGTAGGAGTCTCAATGCATTCAGTAAAGCCCACCGAGGCCTTGGCATAGCATCCATGATACTTTTCGGTTTAATGGCACTACTTGGTGGAATCAGACCTATGACCGTGACTGCTCGGACTGTACTCATGTTTGTTCACTCAGTGCTGGGCTTTCTCGTCTATTTCTTAAACAGTAAGATTAAGTTGAACTACAGTGCATTACATCCCAGTTTATATTTTGTATCAAGTTGACTTCACTCAATTTTTATGTTTTTTTGGAGCAGTGATCGCTATGATCGTTTCATGCTGGATCCCAGCTTCGCCTTCCATGCCTGATAATTGTGATGAAGAGGGACGACCTGTGGGATTCTCTGGTATTGGAATCGTGACCACTTGGTGGCTTCTGTTGGACATCAGTATTCATATTGGAATGACAGGGTACCAGATTTGGATAGACAAGAAGCATGATATCAGACGTGCAGGATTCTACTGTCCCATTGTTCCTTTCCTCCCACAAGACTCACAGACTGATATGAAGGGCAATCTGAGAACTGTCGTTTTTCTTGTGTATGTTCTCCTTGCATTAATTTATACAATGACTGTCATTGGAATGCTTGCGGTAAGGGAGAGGGAGATAGATGAGCGATGCAAGAACCTTACTGGACCAAGCACCTGCGAGGATCCTTGGGGATGCAGCAATTGGGCAATGGCTTATTCCAAGATGTTCCCTTACTATCGCGTGTATCCACAGGCTGCCAACTAAAGAATGGAAGTTAATTTGTTATTTTCGAATTTTTAATTTGATGTATTGTTAATAAATCGTTCAAATGTACGTGTTACTCAAATTATAAATTAAGTTTACTTACAATTACAATGCAATGCACCTGCTTTCCATCTATGCACACCGCATCCAACAATGAGGGACCAGCATTCGTAACGTAACGTTACACTCTTGCGTTGTCAGCATTTCTCTGCTCTGTTTTAGTCATCTGTTAGTTTTTTGTTTGCATCGTGCTTGTGAATTTGTGAATAGCAGGTACATCAGGTGCATGTATGTACTCATTGTTTACAGTTCACAGTTTTGACTGTGAGTCGGAAACAGCAATTTGTAAAATCTTCTGATTTTAATGTTACCTTTTCTGGATTATAATTTTAAATCCATGTAATAGCCAGGATTCGGGATACTTTTAATATGAAGCACAGGTAAAAAAAAATAGTTCAGCAGTTCTTGATTCTATAAATTAGTATAAAGCAACCTGCGTTTCATGTTTACCAATTACAGAAGCTTTTTGTTTATTATCGTGTGTCTGCGTGTGTGTACTAATTGGTTTTTATTTGACTAATTAATGTAATTAATCATATCGTTTAATTTTTGTATTTATAGCTCACAGCTTATTAGTCCTCCGGATCTGGTTTTGAATTTAAATTACCACAACGTTGTTTCGAAACGTGCGTAACAAGAACAAGTAAAGTGACGGACGACCTAGACGGAAGATAATTCCTTAAAAACAAGCAGTACAATACCTTGTTTGAAAAGTAAGTTAAATTGATTTTAAGGTTTCTCATTTTCATTAGTTAGGTTCATGTATTTTGAACTAATATAACACTGATTTTATCCCTAGCATGGTTTCAACCCGTGGACAAACCAGAGGGAGGAAACTTAGTGAAAATAAAGAAAATAAATCCAAGGTTCCAAGCACCTTCGACAGAAGACTTAAAAAACCAGTAGCAAGCAAATCCAAACCAAAACCGGATGTAGCGAAGGAGGAGGAGCCACAGCCTTCAACTTCTAAGGCGCCTCCACCAAGTCCACCATCACCACCTCCTCGAAGAAACCCAAGAAGGAATAGAAATGATAAGCCATCAGAAGCTACAGCTGAAGCTTCTCCAATCAAAAACTCTCCATCTGCACCAGAGGAGCCAGAGTCTGGACATAAAGAAGGAAGAAAATTGATTGGAAAGCGAAAACGTGAGGAAAATGATAAGCCATCAACATCTAATTCTGAAGACTCCCACCATACCAGTAAACCAACAAAACAAGCTCGTGTTGAAGACGAAGGTGTACTTGTAATTGATCTCGACAACTTAAACAGATACTGGACCCCTCCTGACTACTCCAAACCTAATAAACTTTTAATCCGAGAACTACTCCGGTGTCAGTTATGTATGCGGACGTATTCGGATGTGTCATCAGCACTAAAATGTCTACAAGGTCATGGTTCCGAAGTTGTCAACTTTTTGCGCTGCTACTGCTGCTATAAAGTTTTCGCTGGGACTACCGCCCTGTTGGATCATTACCGGGATGATCACAATCCAGGCATTAGAATGGAAACATTAATCTGTCCATTTTGTCCGGATAATGTTAGCTTGCCTTATCGCAATGTCTCCACTCATGTTGTTGCTTATCATTCAAAGGATTTACAAAAAAGACTTGCTTTCAACCCAAATGATAAGCAGGCAAAGAAGAATCCTGCTCCTCCTACTATAACGGTTCGAGATTTAGAAATGATGTCGGCGGCCACTTACCTTCATCAGCTATCTACACTCAATCCCAATCGATTTGCCAAGTGCGACTGTACCTATTGTTAGTTAAGTTTTAATTACACAGATCATATTTCAATAGATAGAATTTTAGGGTTGATTTGTTAAGTTAAAAAATGCATTGACAATTCATTAATCAGATCAATCAAACTCGTTAAATTTTTGTGACTTTTAGATAACTAAGCATTGAATTTTTGTACGCTGCAAACCCCATAATTTAAATACATTCGACATATTTTATTACAAATATCCTTATGCGCTGATAGCACTTGTTGCTTATCAATATCATGGTTTATCATTTCGCCCCAATTTAAAAAAAATTCCATTCCACGGAAGTTAATCCACTTTTCTTGGCTCGATGGGTGATGGGAGGTGGGTGCATAAAGAAGGTCAATCATAACCTTAAAAAATACCTTTCATGCAAATTATGAGTCTGACTTGGTGGGATTCCAAGCTCAAGTCCATGATGACGATAATCACAGGCACGGCACAATACCAAATCAATCACCATCCATCCTTGTTCTCCTTCCTTTTTCTTCCCTCTCGACTCTCGTCCATACCTTATCTGCTTGACTCCATCTCCATCATTCCATTCCAATAGATTTACATTTTTTCCATTTCATCCATGCATAAAATATTTTATAACTTTTCATAGTGCTACTTTTATGCCTCCTTCCCATTACACTTTTGATGTATTTTTTGGCCTAGGCTTTTTCAAGTTTTTCAGGGAAAACGCATTTCTTTCTACTCTCTACCTTTTATGTGGTTGATTAGATGTCAGGTTGGGTTGGACTGAAAGAACAAACTTACTAAAAATATCCAATATTGATCCCATTTCCTACAATCTATTAATTGAAGAAGCAGAAGAAACAAGAAGCAAAATTGTTTTCATCCATCATCAATATCATATCATGGTCAACTTTCTTTAAAAAAAATCATACTTCATCATATCATAATGCCATAATGCATGAATTTTTCTGAAAGCCGGCATACGTTGTACATGGTCGTGGAAGTAGAACTCTTACAAGTTAAGAGACTCCGACGACTCCTAAAAGCTAAAGAAACCAAAAAGCTTCAAGCTCCTTAGTTCAAAGCTAATAGGTTTGTGGGATGCCGTGATATGATATTGATACTGAAGTTTTTTTGTACATTCAACATTTCATTTACATCTTTTAATGATAAGGAGTTTATGCAAAAATTACATTGAGCATTGAGGGGTGGGGTGTAGTAGCTGTGCGAGGTTCGGCTGTAGCTTCCCTAAGAAAGCGAAAGAAAGAACAATTAAAAGCAAGCGATGGAAAATGGAAGCAATACTGAATACACACACATCTCACTCTAAAAAGCAGTTAAACTAAGGTTTCATTCATTTATGACGACAACTTTGTAACTCCTTTACTACCAAGTACCACCCCATTGCCCCATTACTCATATAATTAAGCTGAAGTTGCAAATACCCCAAAACTGCTAATCAACATAATATGCAGACGGCTCCTTCTTCCAAAGATAAAAATTAAGTACCTAAACTAAAAATTCCTCTTTTTCTCGTTTTCCTTTCGTCTTCGTCAATAAGGCTGGACGCTGGACGTGAAGACGCGACAGTCTAGTCGTCTACATGGCTGAATGAAAGCAAGTGGATTTCGAATTTGTATTCGTTTTTTGCTTCTTTATTTTGCCCTTGCCCAAAAAAGCAGAGATCTAGCTTCGCTTCGCATTATCTTTCTCACTTGACTTTGGTTTGGCTATTCAGTGAACACAGAGTGCATTGAAAAAAGTGAACACATGCTTTGAAAATGTAAGTTGTACGAACGAGTGAGCGAGCAAAAAAGTGATATTTGTTGCTGGAGCGAGGGAAGGAGCAGCTCTTTCTTTTGTTTTCTTAGTCCTTCTTCAAACTTTATCAAGAGGTACATTAACATAACATTAACAAGAATTTTTAAAGATAAGGCAACTAGCCAAACGTATCGTTTCACGTATCAGTATTTTCGCATCCTTGTCGGTCGGTGTACACCACAGTTTTTAGTTGGACGATTTTCTGTGAAAAAAAACAAGAGAGATTTTTATATTTTAGAACACTGCCTTTGTGTTGCTGCTCTAATTTTATTAATTGGTAAGCTGGTTATTAATTAAGTATTAAGTATTTTAGTTGTAAAATTTATTGTGGTGGCTGGTGTGTGTATAATTTTATATATGTATTTTTTTTACCTTTTGTTGATGTTTTCTTTTTCGTACAGAAATCCTCCGAGAAGCCGGTGGTGGTACACCTGTAACCTGTTCAAGAAGAAACAAGCGTTTTTAACGTGATTCGCAGTCCAACAAGGGAGGAGGAAGAGACCCCCCAGTTTCCAGTGTTAATCATCTTTAACTGATTCCAATTAAAAAAGGTGAGAAGTTGCTTGAGAATTGTGGGTTTTCTGTAAATTGAGAGGAAAATCATTTATGTGCAGATGTCGTTGAGTTTAATTATAAATTGATGTTTTTATTTTATTTGGTGACGTTAGGAAATCAACATGCCTCCTAAGAAGTCCAGTGTAGCAGTGACTACTCCAAAACAGACAGTCATC
The DNA here is from genome assembly GCA_034695465.1 of Entomobrya nicoleti. Taxonomy (NCBI): domain Eukaryota; kingdom Metazoa; phylum Arthropoda; class Collembola; order Entomobryomorpha; family Entomobryidae; genus Entomobrya; species Entomobrya nicoleti. Next base: position 1,628 of record JAQFZG010003605.1, on the reverse strand, counting down.
AAAGAGGAGGTGTCAGACGAGGGTTCCGAGGAGATGGAAACCACTTCCCGTCGTCGCAGTACCCGGATGCCGAAGCCAGTTGTCAGAAAAAGTCTAAGGGATGCCAGTGATTCGGAAGAAAACTCTGATTCAGAGGACGGGGGGAAGGCCAAAAAGGGAGCTAAGCGTACACCAGCCAAAAAGGCAACCCCTGCCAAAGGAAAGGCTGCTTCCAACGGAACTAAACGCCCGCTAACCAATGGAACTCCTCAACAGAGCAAATCAAAGAAGGCGAGGAAAGATGAAAGTGAGGAGGATGAGCCTTCCGGAGAAGACGATGAGGAGGAGTATGATGACGTGGAAGACGACGAGGAGGAGGAAGAAGAACCTGCTGAGAAGTCAAAGGGAAAGGGAAAAGCTGCAAAGGCCCCTGCTAAGCCGAGAGGAAAGGGGAAGAAGGCAGATGAAGAAGATGAGGGCGACGAAGACGATGAGGAGGACTATAATCTCAACTTTGAAGATGACGAAGAGGAGGATGCCGAGTGGGTAGAGCCAGACTATACTGATAAAGAATGGTTTAAGAAGAATTGTCTCATCTGTCAGATTTGCAAGAAGACATATGAGCACACTGGCGAAGCTTTAAAGTGCTTCCATAAGCACAAGGACCGTTTGCGCTGCTACGTCTGCTTTTTGGTGCTGAAGGGCGGTAAGGACGGCACCAAGCGGCTCTTCAAACACTATCAGCTTCGACATGAGAAGGGGGACAAGAGTAACACTGTTAAGTGTCCACATTGTACTGAAAGCTTTGCTTTCAAAAGTGTCTCGTGTCACATCATCTCCACCCATTTCCGGGAAGCATTGGGCATCCCTGACAAGGCAAAGGAAGCAGCCCAGGCGGCGGCTAAGGGAGGGACTGGTAAGGAAGCTAATGGCAAAGCAAAGGGTGCCAGTGCCGCTGCTAATGGCAATGCCAAGAAGAAACCTGCAAAGAAGGTTGATGAGGATGATGACGAAGAAGAAGAGGAGGAGGACGATAATGATGACGCTGAGGATGATGAGGAGGAAGAAGAAGACGAAGAAGATGAGGAGGAGGAGGAGGAAGATTAAACTTTTAAATTTCTTCCTTTTTTGTAATGAAAATGATTTATATTTGTAGTTTCCAGTGAAATTCCTGTCATAAATATTTAATCATTTAAGAAACTTTTATAATTAACTACTCAAGACAGTTAAGTACATCAGTACAGGACATTTATGCTAAAAGTAATGAAATAACTATAGTCAATCACAGTTTAACCAACAAATGTGGTAATACTACTATTTTGTATTTAAGTGTTAAATAGAAATTAATTTTATATTTTAAAAATTGACATGATATAAATGTTTTGTGTGTCGTACACTACTCTTCTATAATATTTTTTTGTGTAATAATATCTTCCTATCAATGCTGTACTATCAAATATTTCAAGACATGCTTAAAAATCATCTGAAGTTGAAGTTGATGTAAAATTATATAACGATGTTTGGATTGAATATTTATGTGATTAATAATCATCTGATAAATAAAATTTATATTTTGTTAAAGTGTTAAAAACAGACGTAATCATCGTGTTAAGTCATTAATGAATATAAACGAACATGTACAATTATTA
>JAQFZG010003604.1:0-13274 GCA_034695465.1 Entomobrya nicoleti | reverse complement strand
CCAGTTATTGTTTAAAACAGTGATACATAGTAAACCTATCAAAATGAATAAATTTTTACTTAACCATTTGCTTTTTTGCGTTATCGTAAATGTTTGTCATTGTACCAGGATACAGTACACGATAAATATAACCTCATTCAATGATTTACCCCACCAAACCATTGAAAAAATCTTTCTAGCATTAAAACTTGGAAGTGCAGGAAGTGAAGTGCGAAAACAAGTTGAACTATCCATACCAAAAACAATAGCACAATATCAAAGCTCTTTAAACAACCACTACGAGACCATCACCAACTTGAATTCCCTTTTGGAGGTATTTGGCAAAGAAAAATGTTTGGTCGTTTTAGGAAATTTCCGTGGCGTAAATTTGAGTCCCACCTTTCCACTGATAATACGACGTGTAGTCTATGCACACCTTCATATAACAGCAGACCAAGATGGCGACCCGTATAATTTTCGACAACCCCATTTAATTTGGTTACCTTACGAAATTTCTTCCTTCATCAAAAATTATACCATTCTTGGGAACAACAACACAGATCTATATGAGATTGGACACCCTTGTCCGTATTCAAGATTTCATGCAAGTATCGGGATACATTCTTCCCATTATGAAACCAGCGGCTATTGCGTTGGTCTGGATTTGAACTTGTTTGCAATGGCAGTAAAACCGTGGGGATGTCAGGTTGAAATTAATCTACTCATGCCGGACTACATGATGCCGATTGGAAAACGAACTCAGATTTTTACCATGCCTTTTATTGATGTCTCATCTTTTTGGGACCAGGTTCCACCAAGTTGGTTCCAACTGAGCATACTTCTTGATGAAAAGCCTTTGGGGAAGTACAGTGCTCATACAATTTATACATGGATGAAAGGTTCGCATGGCGATTTGACCTTTGAATACGACCAATTTCCAGATAATAGGCGAACTGATCTTTTGATATTTGGTGATCTGCATTGTTTGCATCATTCCATGAAATGCACAATTAGCCGCTTGCATAATGTCGTTCGATGTTTGGATTGTGTGAATGGATTCTTTCCTTTCGAATTACAAATTCGCTCACTCTCAATCGGCTATATTTTAGGGTCAAGTTCACGTTTAAAAAATTGGTTAATTCAATTTAACGTGATGAACTCTCAAAATATATTTTGGGACCAAAGTGCGCTTATAATCTATAACGACAAGACAAAATACACTATTAGCAAGTTATTTCAAACATTTCTGACAATATCAGATACACAAACAAGGTTGTCAATGGCTTATGCGTTTGTCACAAAATCGACGCTAGGCAACTGTACCACTTCAAAAGTTCGTGATGATCAAAATTTGGTGATTTGGTTAGCAATAAGATCGAATATACAACTGGAAAACTATATTTCACGAACGTTTTGGAAATTACTCACAATTCCAAATAAACCAAGCACCTTACATTTTGTTAGCTGTGGCACCCAAGGTGTTGAATCATTGCCATTTTCCGAATTTGTTAGCGTTTTTCACAAAAACGTTTGGATTACTCTAATAATTACAATTGCAATATTTTCGATTTGGAATGTACACACACCTAATGGACTCTTTAGTTGTCGTCGTATACAAGCTAAACTGTTGTGTTTCATTAAAGTACTTTTAGAACAAGGCGACCCTTTTCCACCGTCCTTTACAAATAACAAGGCTTTCCGATTTGTTGCTACAGGTTTGCTAATTGCAGGCTTGGTGATTTGTAATGCATACAAAAGCAATAATGTGTACAATATCGTATTGCCTCGAAATAAGATTCCGTATACAATGTTTAATGATCTTGTCCGAGATAATTTTTCAGTTTATAGCAGAATCACCTTTATTCAATATTCGAGCATAGATAGAACCATACTCGGAGATTTTTTACCAGCACACTTATACTCCACGGAGAGCTACTATACACATTTGAAGATTCGGGATTGTGATATTGAAAAGAGGAAGCCCAAAGGATTCTTTAAAATTATATACAAAGACAATCCCCGTTCGAGAATAATTAGCCAAGTAGCTACAGGCATCACTGAATTGCTTAGTTTGGGTTACTTCGGAGGATTTCTACCTTGTACTAATCAATACAAGCAAGATCGAAATGATTCGAAAACTCGAAAACTGCAGGACGTGATATACAAATCTCGCATGCATCCCGATGTACCTGATTATCTTAAAAGTCCACTATTTTCCCTTAGCGATCTTGTACATTCGGGTTTGAGTCATTTTCAAAATTTATTTTCACAGGGTACAAAACGTTGGCTAAATTCACAAGGTTGGAGGGATGCCTTTGACAAATATTTTCTTGCTGGGCAAAATACCTTTATTTTGGAAGACTTAAAAAAATGCAAAAAATCTGCATGGATTTTACCTTGGGCTTTAGCAAGCAAACTTTCGTCATCTTTGAGAAAATTGGAGTTTCACTCAGATGTTGGCACTGAACCCTACATAACAGAAGAATTGAATTTGGGTTTTTATGGTATGTTACCAACACATATTCTTGGGAGGTTTGTTAGAATTTTTGAGTCCGGAATATATGAGTGGTGGCATAATATGATAGTCGACTTGTTGTATATTATCGAAAATCCAAACTTGGGGCCGATTAAGCCCAGTATGATTGGAAATATACTTGTCCTTTTTATTGTGTGGCTGGGGGGAACACTCTTTAGTATTTTGGTATTTGGAGCAGAGCATTGGTCGACCTTGTATAGAATTGCAGTTATCGCTACGAAAGCTTTTTTACAAGGAGTAACTTGCGTTTTAAAAGTTTTATTTTATTTTTTGTGCCTGAGATGTTCGAAGTTTAGAAAAGTTTTGAAGAGTTGTTAAAGTTTAGCACCGAAAACCGGCAGCAGGATTTGATTTATGTTAGTGTACTTTGTATGTAACCTTCAGCAATATTTTGCTTCGCATTACCCATATTTTTGCTTTTGTCATTCTGATTAGCTTTGTATGGATTTTGTTCCTGTAATACAAATTTACCATATATATATATAAACTTAGGTTAATATGAATGTTTTTTATTAAAAAAACATATGATTATAAACGGCTTTACAGACAAAACAATAAATGATATAAATATTGCTTCATCTATAGAAATATTCTCCTTAAAGGACTGTTCATGTGGATTTTTGTCGACTAATGACTTTCCTGTATTTATCTATAATCTAAATTAACATTAACATTAAGTATCTCTTATTCTTACATTTTTTGTATAGATGCTTTATCATACCGGAATTTTTACTCCATTATTGTAATGTATCGATTTCAAACCAATTGGCTGTGTAATTTATTGTTATTAAGTATTATACCTTACGCGGCACAGGTTTAAATTAACGGTCAACACTAAATTAGTATAGATTACATTAACCTTAATGGGAAAATAAAATATTTGAATCAATGCAACAATAAATAAAATCGACTTTAACATTGGGATTTGTGAAAGGATTTATGACCTCAGTGTAATTTTTAAACATGAACTTAACATTAACTCAATATTTGGATGAACAACAAATTCATCAAAGGTCGGGCTACCAAGTTGTTGATGTTGTGTAACTAAATAAAACAAACTAAATAAACAACTGCTAATAATTACAATTCAGTTTACCAAAAGTAAATTAACTATCAGCCCAATGAAAAAATTGTAAAGTTTTATTGGCGTAGTTCTGTCGACAAAATTAACCGAGCCAATCATTACCTTAAGTGGAACCAGAGACCGAACTACTTTAGTGTAAATCTTTCTTTCATTTCTTGTTTTCAAGTTACAAGTTTCTGCACGAAAAGCTTGAATTGTTTGAATAGACCCATCGTAAATGCCTCCAAATGTACCAAACCCAATTGTTATCATCAAAAGAACTTGAAATATGGAAGATTCCATCATGAAGAATTGGGGTATATCCATTGAGCCCATAGCAGTTATAAATGCAAAAACCGTAACAACAAATGCAATTCCTATGATTATAAGCATTAGAGATATACACAAATCATGATTAAGTCCATTAAATAAGCTCATCATCAATTGAAGGGTTTTGTAAAACCGAATTCTGTCAACAATTCGAAACCCTTTTCTTCCAGTTCGTGTCTCAACTAAAAGGTTTTCCAAATAATTTCGCAAGCAGAAAGCAAAGAGGAAAAAGAGTTGACTGCCACCAAAGAAAGTATTTTCCACCGGTTTCCTCCAAGCCCATACTATGAGTAGACAGGAACATGTCCAATAAATGCTCGAAACTGTTCCACTTAAAGTGAACGTGCTCCAGATTTTATGGTAGAGGCTGCACTCATCAAGAATCCAGAAGCCTGGTGAAAAGGGCACACATGGGCGAAGGCAGATATGTAAAGCAACACATGGTACAATCACGGGTGAATACATACTGCAAAATTGAAAGGCTTTTCGGACCAGAATATAGCTACTTTTTGGAGAATACGAATTCAGGAAACCACCTAAGAAAATGTCAAATTTATAAATTAAATACTTGAGATGCTGGCGTTACCACTATTTAAAAAAAAATATCATACGAGAAATAAGTTGCCGCTCCAAATGCACCAATGAATTGAAAAGTTCTAGAACTTGTGCACTTCTACCAAAGTATAGAATTAGTACTCCCACGCATATGTATACTTGTAAGATGTAGAAATAGCCCTCGTATATCTGAACCTTTAGGAATATTCCTCGAAATGCTATCAGCTGAACCAACGATATTGTCAATAGTGTTAAAGCGACTGCGCATTTAAGTAACAGCTCATTTCGGAATTTTTGTGAGCCATTAAATGTAAGCTTGTAAGAGACAGGATCAATGTCGTACAAATACGAGCCGATGAAATTGAAAAGACGAAGGTTTAAGACGAATAATTTCACTAATCCTTTTGTAAACAACATTTTCCTGGTGAAAATGTTTTTAAGAAAACTTGGACCTATTTCTGTTTAACAAGTTAACGTTGTTGGAGTTTTGGGATATATTTGTACGAGACGGAAAATGTGGATTTGATGTTAACTGCGTGTACACTGACTCTCCACTCATTCGTTTTGTCTCATTTATCATAGTTTACTTTTGTTCTTTACATAAATATTTAACAAAATGTTAAATTATACAGCTTGAATATACATACAAGCTACGGACTTCTATAGCCGTTTTGATATTGACTCTCTAGTGCAATATATGTGACCATAAAAGATAATATTATAGATCTTGGAAGCATTTTTATGTACTTATCTAAAATGTGAATTGTATGGGTCTACTTATTTTTGACAAATAGCTAAGCGTGAAATTTTAAATATAATTTTTATCTATGTCTAGACAAAGTATTGGAAAGACAGTACGAAATGGCAAACTCGGTTATTATCTAGTCTAATATTTAATAATAAGACATGTTCAAACGTATATTCCATGAGCCAATATTGTTGTCCTAAGTAGCACAGCCATCTGCACATTGGCATAACTGTCACTTTTTAGATTTATTTGATATGTTGAATGTTAGTTTGTAAGTGATAGGATCCATTTAATGCAAATATGAGCCAATGAATTTAAAAATTCGAGGATTTAGGACAAACGACTTGATCAATTCATATGTAAATGGAATTTTTCTCGTGAAATCAAATGTAATTAAGTTAAGTGACAGTTGTTGGATTCTTTAGATATGTTTGCTTCGTAAGAGCTCAAATAAATAGCAGAATTTTATGTATTTATCCAAAAGATGAGTTTTGTGGCTCTACTTAATATTATCAATTTATTTTTCAATACAATACTATCAAAGTGCAGAGTAAGCATCGCAAATTTATCTGACAGTAGCAAATCACAAACACGGTTATGATCTAATTTGATATCTAATCTCAAAAAGCGTGCAAACGTCAACTTATTATTAAAAATCAAACTTAAAATGGAGTTAGAAAGCTTCATGTTGTCCACTGCACGTGTTTCTTGTTTGATAAAATATGAGTAGTTTTTCATCATCTTTTTTGCAGCACAATTCCAAATGCTTTTAGATGTGTTCGCTTTACCAAACTATTGCTTTTAAAAGTCAAAATATAGGCCTATTTCCGAAATATCTTATAAAAAAGCGTCGTTTAAAGATAAAGAAATAGTATTAACTCAATTAGCAAGCATGATTTAAGGGTTGGACTACCTTTCTTTAACATATCTTTAAAGTGGTATTTTAAGACAATCAAGCTTCGCCCAGGAAGTTTTTAAAATATTAAAGTTAAAAATCTATGTTGTTCATATTTTTGTGGATGGTTGGATGGTTTTGTACAATTTCAGAAAAAAATAGAAAATTTAATATCATACTTTTCATACTTACGTTTCTAGCTCATCCTAACCATCAAATAGACCATTGTCGTTTAACGATCTAGCAAACTCCTAATTGGTGATCCATGTCTAAATACTTATAGACATGGATCAGCATAAAATCTAAATGAGAGAATAAAATACTTTGGTTGCTACTTTCAAGCTCCATTTCCTCAAACTGTACAGACATGATGATGACTTTGATGACTAGCAACTACAAAATAAATACTATATATAATGCTTTGAACATACAATTGCTATTAAACCAATTAAATAAAAAAGTGGTTTAAAAGAGTATAGTGTCAATACTAAATTAACAAATTATCTATACGAAATAAATCACCTTCGTTGGACATGTTTATAAGCGATACTTAGGAAGCTCAAGTGTTGTCCCGGTAATTATTAGGAGATTAATGCTAAAAGGCAATGTTTGCAAAAGTTTAGGATTATATATGGAAAATAATTGTTTGAAATATGAGTATTGCGCTTAAGTGTTTTTTTTTGTTTTTCTGCACTAATTTAACTGCTATAATTTTGCATATTTATTGTTTAAGTTAAACAAATTTTTAACATTTTGTCACTATTAATCATGGCACAAACAAACATAAAGCACTTTATATTTGATACCGAATTGCTCATTAAATATTTCAAATACTATTAAGGCTTAGCTAAAGAACTTTTGGAAAATACTCCAAGAGGGTCAGTATTTAATTTTTGCAAAGCTAGAAAGCACTACTCTGGAAATACACTTGGTGTAAAAAGCGAATCATTTGTTCAGAAGACAAAGTAAAATTGGAAACATTAGAGAAAAAAATTCGTTACCTTATTCATATTTTCCCATTTAAATTCGCAGATAAAATGTTGTTTAGAAACGGATTAATTAAATTATTTATTCTGAATCTTCGAGTTTTCCACTTCCTTGGCTCACATATCTATCGCATTGATCCAATTTCTTACAAACTCACATTTGACAACTCAAAAAAATCAAAAAATTTGTTGTGCTTCAAATGTGGACTAGCTGTACTTCTAGTGGCTACCATGGTGGTCCAGCTAATAGCACTTCGAGGAAAATTTGAAAAGGCTCAGATATATGAGGCCATTTTCTACATCTCATATGTTTACCTCTGCCTTGGAGTACTTCTTGTCTACTTTCGTTGCAGTGCACAAGTTGTGAAGCTTTTCAATTCCCTGGTTCATTTTGAGCGGCAACTTACTTCACGTAAAAAACAAATTTTGTATTATTATTATTATCATTAAATTTTAAGATTACCAAAAGCTTTAAAAGTAAACTTGCTTAGGTGGTATTCTGGGGTCATATTCTTCTAAGTGTGGCTATACACTGGTTATCAAAGGCTTTCAAGTGTGTGCTATTTACTCACCCGTGTTTGTACTCTGTTTTGCTTTACATATCTGGTTTAAACCATGTGTACTCTTTGCCCCTGGATACTGGATTCTTGATGAGTGTAGCCAGTATATTACAAATCCAAGGATTATGTTTACAGTAAGTGGAACGATTGCCAACATTTACTGGACATTTTCCTGTTTACTGATCCTGTGGGTAGCCCGAATAGCAGTGGAAACTAATTCCTTTGTCTGGGGTCAGTTCTTTTTCATGGTAGCATTTTGTCTGCGATATTATTTAAATTGCCTTTTAGTTCAAGTTAAAATTGGGTGTACTAAGACTAGTGCTGTTGAGAGAATTACGATTTACAAAACACTTCAACTGATGATACGCCTCTTTAATGGACTCAATCAAGATGTTTATGTGCTACTATGTCTTAATATTTTGGGAATTGGTTTTGTGGTTTCTCTTTTTGCTCTTATAACTGAAATAGACGGAATGTCTGTCCCACAGTTTGTAATAATGGGATCCGCTGCAGTTCAAGCACCTTTGTTCATTACGATTGGGTTCGGTATATTTGGGGGAATTTATAGCGGTTCTATTAAAACACTGCAAGCGTTTAGAGCAGACAATTCTAACTTGAAGACAAGAAATGAAAGAAGGATTTGTAGGAAAGTTGTCAAATCTTTTGGTCCATTGAAGGTTATGATTGGATCTGTTAATTATGTCGACAGCCTTACCCCGGGAAACTTGTTTGATTTTTTCATTCAAATACTTCTTGGTTTACTTTTGCTAAAGTAAGCCATCATTTTATAATTATTTTATTTTCCATGGTGCTAACCTTGAGGACAATTACACCAGCTTAAAATTAATTTTAAGTTCATTTGAAAATAACTGTATAAAAAGGTTTCCACTATTTGAAGTTTTGCTGGATTTTACATACAATGTGTATACGAAGTTAAAGAAACTATTTTATTGTTTATTAAAGGATTGAGTTGACTTTAAAATACATTTTGTTATATTGTTCTATGTTACCCCAAACTAATATTAATAACAAATTATTAAATTGGTTTAGTATCGCTCTGTCCTTTTGCTGTAGTTCAGATGCACATAAACCTTCGTTCCATGCATGGTTGGTCACTAGGTTAGATGCAAATAAACCTATAGTCTCACACTTAGATGGACTAGCCTCACATATTATTCTATCACTCTATTTGCACGCGGATAATTTGTATGATGAGTATTACCTATATTCTATATTACCTTAATAGGTTGCAGAGCCGAAAAACTTTGCAAATTCTTTTGGTGTATCATAATAATTGGGGGTAATTAGTAAATAGTTAGTAATATTAACTGTGAACTGAATTGTAATGATTTCTCTCTACTAAATATTATACATAAAGCATACACGAAAACCATGGAAACATTTTTAGAAGTTTATTTGCTAATTACCAGAAGCAATATTTAACGAAACCAGTATATATTTGAATACTACTGACTTTAAGGTACAGAAATCATACAAAACCTGATCCATAAATTCCTTCGTATTTGATATAATGTAACGGGTTTAATGAGGTGTAAATTACAATTATTCCTGACATTTCTAATGAGCCTGGTAATGTCTTGGCCCCTATAAATCCATATAATGGCAAATGTCCGTAAGATTTTGGTGATTTTGATTGCTTTACTTATTTAGCTTTGCATAATGACCAGAACTTCTCGACAACTCCAGCTTAGGAATTTATAGGGACATTTTAGATTTTGCTGAAATTTCAGCTTTTTTGCTTTGAAGAGTTTTTTCAAACACAAATTTACAACAATTTTTGGGACGCTGTTCCTTATCTTAAACGTACTTCGGTGTCATTATTTTTGTATGAACATTGATAATTAGTTCATTTGCTTTAGTTTACTGTAAGATGAAAGGCTGACTTTTCATTTTCGTGACACCAGCACGCCCAGAAATGTAAAGACCCCTTTTGAACGTTTTCGACGTCGTTTTTTACGTTCCATGGGTTCCCACGGATGTTGGTCAACAGTAATTTTTGATGTAGCCTTTTATATTAGTAGTCTTATGCCTAGGGATGATTTGAAAAATCGTAGATTGCCATATATTGTCGTTTTGAAATTTTTTATGGCCCTGACCTTTGACCTTCCAGCGATATTTTTGCTGTAGGAATACACGCCTTTTGGAAATGTTTTAATTTCCATTGTTTTCACTTCGGCTAAGGCATTAAGGGATTGAGTCTTATATAGTATTTGTACCTTAGAGTTAGTAGTATTTAATTATATATATGGTTGTTTGAATATTATTTTTGGTTATCAGCAAATTAACTTCCTAAAATGTTTCCATGGTTTTCGTGTGTCCTTTATTAGGAAATCTGCTACCACAAAGCGTATTTAGTTTTATTTTATACTAAAAATGAAAAAGACGAAGTTTTGTTTTGTTAAAATAAAAATATAACACACAAAAAAACCATAATCGATAAATAAAAGTATATTTTTTTCCTGGGCAAAACATTAGTAGTTATTTCTTCGCCAAACATTATGAGTTTCATGTTTCCAAGATTTTTTGTGTCATGTTAACAGTAGCTTCATTTAAAAAAATGTACATCCTTCGTTTGCATATCGACGCATGTATTTTGTTTGTTTTTTATATAGGGCAGCCAAACAATATTTTTTTTAATACATTTTTTTCTACACAGTTGGGTATCTACACTCGAATAAAACCATTTAATTTTTTTATATAAAGCTTTAAATAGTTAATATATATTTATATCGCATATTGATTTATACTATCCCGTATATCGTATGACTTCTTTCGATTTGTGTTTAATTTCAGGTTACACCCGTGGTTTGTGAGTACAAAAGTATATTGATATATAGCTAAGACTGGTAAGTTATGTTTATAAAAATACAAATAAAGACAAGCATACTTTTACATAGAGCATAGAACCATAAACTAAATTATTTAAAGTTGGAACAAATTCTACATTTATATATTGAGCGACTTATATTTGGATATTTTTTTTACATAGCATGCATGCGATGTGCTGTAGCTATAAACAGACAAGCCCATAAGTTGCAACGTAACCAAGTAACCCACTACGCAGTATATATTTGACTAAGCTAACTCAACCAGTTACATTTCCACTTGAAAACTGAAAATGTTACGTTTAAAGAACGCCAAACCCCATAACTTGATCCTCTGGGAACTTACGATTGCACACTGGATAAATTTTAGCCACAAAGTTGGCTGCATTCCCATAAAATACTCTGAAGCAACTCACAAATTTCACGCTACTAATAACAAGTTCGTATATTACGCGTGGCATTTCCGAGTCTTTCTGCTGTTTCTTGACAACGTTTACTTACTAACTCAGTTCCGTTTTGTCACCCCAACAACCGTCGACTCTGAAGAGTTTATGAACTTTTACGTTCATGCCTTACCCCGTATCTCCGCAACTTTCATGACAGTTTCCTTAGCCTCTGGGTTAAACGATACGGTATACCTATTCAACATCATTTACAATACACGCCTTGTTTGGAAAAATAGCAAAATATTTGGAAACTGGCAATGCCCTTTCGTTGGGTCAGTTTGTAGAGGGTTCACTCGGCTGGTTATATTTTGCACGCCTTTCATATCCATTCAATCTTTATTCCCTTTAATCCTCCATTTTCAAAACAGATATAGTCGACGATATTGGCCTGGACAGTATATACCGCGATATTTGTATAATTCCTGGGGAGGAATTTTAGTGGAAGCTTTGAATGATCTACAGTTGAGCATGATGACTGTTTACTGCGTTTTCTATGTGACGATACTCGCAGTGAGTCTTTTTATAACGATGACATACTACACTGGATCTATCATGTAAGTTTTAACTTTATAATTTTTAATTGTTGAACATAATAATTTTATATGTGATAGCGCAAGAGAAAAGGGAATATTGAAAAAATTGTCCGTTAATGATTTTTCAAAGTTGCATTGCTTTTTATCACAAAAAAACGCAATGATCTTTTTTTGCTTTTCCCTTATGAACATGTGTTAGCGAGAGAGAGAAATGGGACCATCGGATGAAAAAATGTCCGTTATTTAAAAAATTTCCAAGTTTCATTGCGATTTGTGAAGATGATCAATGCAACTTGAAAAAATTAACTAACGGACAATATTTTTCCCGATGGTCTCTTTTCCCTTGCGCTATGACATATATGCCGAAAAAACTAACAGACAAACTTTCCCGATGGTCCCTTTTCCCTCGCACTTTGACATATATGCAAAAAAACTAACGGACAAGTTTTCTTGTTGGTACTTTTTCTCTTGCATTATCACATATTTACATATTTTTGTGTATTTTAGAGAAAAGCTAGAGAAAATACAGAAGCAGCCGTTTCACAAAAGTGACTATCTAAAGACGCCCCTACTACAGTACAAAGCACTTCTTATCCTCAACCGAATTGGAACAGCATGCTTCTGCAGTAGAATACTACCTTGCGTTCTAACAAGTGGAACGTTGGTTATGATAACTTGTCTTAGTTCTATGATAAGGTTTAATCGATCTCTTCCCTCATACATTTTATTCAATTTGGGTTTTGGTTTTACCGCAATAATGGTAGCAATAAGATATACATACGATCAAGGTGGTGGCCAAACTTTGTATAAATCTGTATATTTAAAGTGTTTGTTTTTGAGGGACGGCCAAGCTGGGTTATACTTTAGGAAATGTGTTAGAAGTTGTATGGATATGCGAATGTATATCGGGCCATTCTTTTATGTGAAGGAAAGTACGTTTTGTACTTGTATGAAATTAGTGTTGGATCAAACCATATCCATATTGTTTAGTTTTTAGAAAATGTTAACAATTAATGTTTGTCAAATACTGACATATTTTTGTTAGTTTAAACAATAATATTGAAAACAAAATGTATTTTTTTAGGAAACTACTGATCTGTAAATAGATAGCTTTTGAAAAATAAAATAAAATGAGAAAATTTAGTAGACACCACTCTCTAAAAAAACTTAACGTATTTAAATTATTGATTATTGAAAAATCACTTATTTAAAAAAAATTACTAAAAAGTTCGATAAAAAAAAACGATTTAAAAAATGAATTATAAAATTTAAAACAAAAACGATTTTTAAAAAAATAATCAATTAAAAAAATATTTAAAAAAAATTCAAACCAAAATGATTTAAAAAAAATTATTAATAAAAAAACAAATTAATTTTTAAAAAATGCACAAAACGAGTTTAAAAATGATTTAAGAAATAAAAACACAATGAATTAGAAAAAATGATTTTTTTAAAATGACGATAAAATGATCAATTAAAATTAATAAATTGATCAATTAATCTGGCACTTTTCTATCTCATGTTTGCATAATTTTATTATTTATTAAAAAATATACTTACATTTATAAATTTTAAATACATTTATTTAACAAAACAATAATTATTTATTAACACCAAAAAATCAATACAAAATCACAAAACATTATTCATTCCCCTCGTCCTCTTCCTCCTCCTCCTCACAAATAACCTTGACATTCCTCTTAATCCTCCTCCCCTTCCCCTCGCCTCTCTTATCCTCCTCCTCACTCACACTATCCTCCTTCCCCTCCCCCTCAATCTCCTCATATCTCCTCTCCA
>JAQFZG010003603.1:0-13275 GCA_034695465.1 Entomobrya nicoleti | reverse complement strand
TAAATTTCATTTGTAGTCAAGTTAAATCATTAGCTTGTATGCATTATTGGTATCAAAAATTAATGACGTTATTGTCAAATTGTCATTGTACAATCGTTTTAGGAGTTTTATGCTTTCACGTTCTTCCACTAATTTTTTTGGTGGTCTACTTTGCTGACTAATGACGATGAGATGATTTTATAATTAAGTTGCTGAAATGGTTTTATTGAAACATTGAAACGTCTAGCATTTACTCGAAATACTATGAGACTTTTAATTGATGGGACCGGTGTGCAGGACGATCAGACTGACAAAACTAATCTAAGAAGCAAACCTAAACTACATCTTTGAGGAAACCTATGACTGGGAAAGCATCTCTCTCGACAAGCTTGACGGAGTGAAAGGCATTTATAAATTCAGTACAGGATTCACTGCTAATGATAGGGAGAGTCATGTAATATGACGGGCTAGGAGTTCTGGGTGGTGTTGCTCATAATTACAGGGTAGATGAGCAATCATCCCCCTGTTTCCGTGTACTCATTGCTCTTTGATTCTTTTGAGCTATCCGAATGAACAAATGAAAGTAACAAGCTAAAGATCGGTTGAGTCGGCATTCCTCTCTTTGATACCAGTCATGCTACTTCAGACACTTGTATCTTCTAGATGAAAATACCTGCTCGTAGTTGATAGAACCCCACAAAAAAGACCTTTGCTTACCTTTTACCCCACAATATTTATGAAGAAAGATTTTAAAAATAAGGCGAGGGTGATTATGGTGCTGTGTGCTGTCGTAATATTATGTTGATCAGATGCAACACACACAATTTCATAATTTCACTCAAGTCAAAATTTTCTCAATTTTTCATTTTCTTCACAAAGGCAATTTTTATTTTATAAAAAAACGATTGCTAGTCTCAGACGCTTCGGTGTTGAGGTAATAATAGTGGTTGAGAGGTCCAGGCATTATGTATAGTACGTGCACTATATTGTTCACATCTTTAAACAATGGAGGGTTTACACTTGCCACTCGCTTTTCAAGAAATCCTTTTGTGTACCGCTACTTAATAAGTTGCATCTCTACAATAAACATTTTTTGATGGATAACTAGAAGATTTTTTTCTTTGTCTTCTCATTATTTAAGGTGTGAAGATCGAAAGACACCTTACCGAACTAATGAAAGACCGAATGAAGCAGGTCTCATTAACAATCAAACTGATAATACACAATTTTCTTTACACAAAATCATAGATTGCATTCATATTGGCAATTCCTTTTTTAATGATTAGGCGATGTATGCCAACCGGGAACGACTTCATATTGCATTGTTAATGCACCAAGCGGAACCTATTCTTTGGATCTTGTTATTATTGACACGGTTTTTGGGATGATGTTGCATATGTTTTTGTTAATACATGATTGGAATCTCCATCCATTGTTCTCCTAGTGTATCTAAATTTAAAATACTAATTATAAAAAAGTACTTACGTTCCAAACAAAATTGTTAAAAATTTCATCTCTTTAGTACATTAATGAAATATCCGGAATTCCTATGAAAATTAAAGTGAACAAATAAATTCCATATAAATTCTGACAAAACGGTAGTTGGATACATGGGAGCTTTGACACACCGCGACTACCTGCAAAAAAGACACAGTGACTCATTCGTAGCACACCGCTTTAAAGCATAAAAGACGGATTTGGCAATTTACACTGTTTATTTGGCTTTGTCCTTTTAATCGTAAAACTCGTCTAACTCTAATTACTTGTATATTGATATATTGACATATTCTTACGCATAATGCCAAATGTGTAAAATCATACCGGCCTCTCAGCCCTCTCTGTACTTGATTTGCATTGGCAATCGGCACTTTTAAAAGGATAATCATAAAAGTATAATAGGCGCATTTATTTCTTACGTTGGATGCATCATAAAGTCAAATTATAAGCCAGGACTTAATACCTGAGAGAGCAAAAACGCCTTAATCTATAATAGGCTTCCCATTATTAGGCTCATTTGGCTAGGCGGTCGGCACCTTTCATAAAAACGACTTTGTACTTACCAAGCATAAAAAAATATGTTATAAATTACTTACCACTATGTAATATGCAATGCATCACAAACAAAAAAAAACACAAAATACAAAGGATTGCGGCTGCTGCTCCGACTGTTGCCACTACTAACAAATAAATATGATGTTGATGTGATGCGAGAAGGATGATGACGAAACTGATGATATGAATGAATATTACTGCCTACGCGCAACTTACCGCAGTTCAAAATTACTATTTAGTAGGGATGTTTCCTTTGAAGCAATTCAAGCTGCCGCAACACCATTTTGCTTAATATGTCTGCACTGTTGCACACCGCGCCGCTTCATACTTTTGCCTTTACTCTGTACTCACAAAAGCCCGCAAACCAACCAACCCTTTTCGTCATTATTACATGAAATCTGACAGATTTAAAAGTTTCGGAAACCTTTGTAACCATCTTTTGACAATTTGGCGGCGTGGTATGGTGTTAGGCTAGCCTTGAGTCTATCGTGGATGATTTGTGTATAAAATTCAGATTTTTTTTTAAATATTAAAAAACGCTTACATAGAACAAAACATACATATATTTATATATAAAGTCATGTGCTTTTGTACGAAAAAAACTAAAGCTTCTCCATTTTCTGTCAAACACTCTGTAATGAACGCAAATGTGGCTGTCAAGTTGTTTAGCCATCAAAAGAATATTAAGCTATGTACATTGTACGTGAATTTGTTATGTAGTTTTTACTTAATATATATAATTTGCAACTCATATTTATATTGATTTACCATACGAATAGCAGTCAGAGCGTGTATACACATGTAAGTTGTACTACGGGGCGGAAGATAAATATATTATTATGAAGAAAATCAAAAGAACCCGCATTTAATGGATGTCTCTCTCCTCTCTCTCCATAATAAGAACAAAAATCTTCACAAGAGTCCGACAAAAATTTCAACTAAATGTGCTGGCTCACTAGCATATTTTTTTTCTCGTCATCTTGTGAATTGTAAATGTAATTTTGGCTCTTTGTGAAAAATCCTCCCGAGAAAAATTAGCGTATATGTGATATTTTCACATGTGAGTTTTTCATTCGGCATTTAAAAATACACAAAGGATATAATGCTGGTAATAAAGGCGCAAATTTTTTGTGACAGTCGTGATTTCACAGTATCCGTTTTGTGCTGATATACATGAGAAGAAAAAAAAGAATTTGAAACTTATACTTTTGTTCAGAGTTTCTTCTACTTGCACTTGCATAGTTACTTGATTATTATTATATATTTACTCGTCAACTGGGAAAGGATGTAAGCTGTATGTACTTATAAGTATGTGCTTAAATAGTCATCCATGCAATGTTACCCCACAAATTTAACAAAAGAAATTGTAAGGAAAAGCGAGTCACTTTTATTTCTCCACATACTTCTCTTATCCTCTCCGCTACTATTATCCCTGAAGCGTTGTCGAATGAGCAGTTCTTTTTTTACAACGCTCTTTTTTGTAAATTAGTGAACTAAGCGATACAAGTAAAAAATTCATTTTGTTGGTAGACTTTGATGTGCCGCCGTCTTTATCAAAAGAGAGATGCCTACACTGCACTCTTGGTTTGGTCGAAGAAAGAAAGAAACTATGTATATCTGTGTATTAGAGACGCATGTTGAATTGTAAAGTTACACGGACTGTGCATCTCTGCGCCATACTTGATATGACTTTGAGATACCGACAGGTGGTCAGATTAGTGGTTATATATCTAGTAATAAATGTAGGCAAAAGATCGTCTTCTTCCTATCATTCTCTCTTGCTACATCTGCATCTCTCTCTCTCTGCAGTTGAGGAAAGGACTTCTACATGAACAACTAGAAGAGCTAATCTTATTTTATCTTGATGGGAATCCTAAAGCAGTATCTCAAACCTTTCTTCACTATCCTGAGAGCTATTATAAACCCAAGTCCACTTAAATGTTACATTATAGTCAGTCGTATATAATATGCTTTCATTAAGATTCAAGCGTGCATAGATATTTACCTTGCATTGGTCTGAAGCTCCACAAGGAAACTTCAAAAATCATGACTCATGAGACATTTTTTCAAAGTTTTCTTAATTAAATCCAGTGTATTTCTTTGATTTAACAAAAAATAGTGTTTTCTCTTGTTTCAATCGTAATTTGCTTGAGATATGGTCAGTTTTTGCTGACCGATCTATGTTCAGAAAATGTTAGAAATTTATGTGGACAAAAGATAAGAGTGTATAGGCTATACTATAAATAAAATGCTAATAAAAACTATTTACAATGGATTATCCCCATTTTTTCATGTCAACAATGCACATTTACTGAAACTTGCAGACTGCAGTATACATTTGCCTTCGTGGTATGGTGTCCTTCATTTAAAGAATTTATTAGTATTTCATAGTTCATTATTGTTGTTCGTCCACCCAGCATAGAATGCATAACAGTGTGATGTCGTGCACAAGTAAGGTGTAAGTAATCAGCAATGAATAATTGTAATTTAGCGTGTGAAGCCATGCACCGAGAGATACTGTGAGCTTCACTCTTCTCTCGTCTCTTTCTACTTTTCGGTCATCCACAGGGAGCTGGACTTGAGAAAATTTTACTTCACGTGAATTCACTCATCACAGATAACCCGCTGGACTTATTGTTGCGATCTAATGTCCGTACTGCCTTTAGTCGTTCTTTCTTTGAGGATTCGGAACTTTGAAGAAGAAGGGGAGATGTACTCATACACAGATCTACATTCTATACATATATCCTATTTGTATTCATCTATCCGTGCATACAAGAGAAAGAAAAAAGAAAAACCTTAAAAAAGTAATAATAATAATGTAAGGGACCACCTGCTAAGCTTAACACCTGTATATTCCCTTTTCAAAGACCTTTCTAAAGATTCCTTCATTTTCTTTTTGTGCGTTACTCTGATTCTTTGTCTGTTAAGTCTTTTAATGTATCAAACATTCGTGTCATCTTTATTCTTTTGAGTCAGTGACCGTACTCCCATGTAACCGAAAGAGATACAAAGAATACATGCATTCACGACTACAAATATACGCATGACACAAAGTCCCTAAGAAAATCTATCTCTGAAAAGCCCTCATGAATAAAATCCAGTACAGCATATAATATTCTTGAATTGTTCCTTTGAAACTGTTTAAGTTTACTCGGTTTGATCGGATCAACATCTAAAAGACTTCTTTTTTTCGTGCCTTTTCTTTAATGGTTTTGCAGCATCATTCTCTTCCCGTCGCTAGCTTATTTACAAAAATCACAGGAAATGGTATATTGTAGTTTTGTTACCCTTTGTCATTATCACGTCACATTGAATCAGAGATTTAATCCCGGAAGTCTTTGTCCTTTTACTAATGTATATTTGTACAACTTTTACAAGGCACATGAATGCCCATTAAATGCAGAAGGCTTTAGTTAAAAATTAAAAAGTCCATGCAACGCAATGTTGAAGGGTAATACTTTGAAGCGAAACAAACACAAACGAATATTGATAGTTGTACAGGTGGTAAATGTTAATTTATATTTTGGAGCAGGTTTAAGTAATCATACTAAAGAGTAGACAGTATCTCACGGGAAATGACTCCCATTAAACCAGTTTTTATGTCGTTGAGTAAACTATTATAATATGAACGCACTCCGGTTCAGCCTTCTATTTCTGTAATTGGGTACCTGGTTTGCAGTTTGCATTTAACCATTTTACAGTCGTAATTGTTGAGCTCGATATTATTTTCTTATGACATGGCATCAAGTTTATGGTGATAAAAATCATGAATATAGTTACCACCCACACATTAGCTCTGTAAACAGTTGGACGGTCTCTCGTTTCCTTCAATTCCGAACAATAATCTATTCAAGAAAACGCATCATTCACTAAACATTTTCCATGCTATTCATCTAAAAGGTGCTGACTAATAATTCCTTTTACCTTCATATGTCATCGATATACATGCAAGTTAAATGATCACAAAAATTAATATTGGAAAACATCCGGGATTATTGTGGTACACTTTTGGTTAAAACTAGATACATATTCATGGCTCGTCACTTCATTTTTCTGCTGTCTTTTAAATACTAGACACTGCCCAAAAAGAGTTTATTTGTGAACTTTAAAAATACATTAATTGATAATACCAAACTATAGTAGTTTTCCCGAGATCCACGATTTTTTTTGTGTTTTAACGATCTAAAACAATGTAAAATTGAGTCAAGCGGGAGCGCCTGCCATTGTGCTCCTCGATTTATGCCTTCGTGCTTACTGATAATCTTGATATTACATGCATAAAGGTTTGATATTCATCAGTATATAATCTGATGTCTTAGCATCAGTTTAAAAAATAAGCAAACTGTTAGGAAGACTAAGACAATAACAAACAGTAACAGACAACCACAAGAATATTAGAGATTTTGAGCGATAAAGGATTGCTTATAATAACTTTTCGTAAACTACAGGCCCATGTCAACTAGGCATATTCCTGCATGGCATATATGAGAAGTAGCATTTTCTCCACAAGGTACTAACAGAGGAAATTGAATGTAGTATGCTTGCATATAATATTGTCGTGGTCGACCGATATGGTTAGTTGAGTGCTTGAGACAAGTAGGTAATATAAAGTCATAATAATAATATACTTAACTTTTACAGTGTTTACAATAATAATACCGAAAAGAAAAAAAACGTTCATTATAATGTATACATACATGTAGAAAGCTTTAAGATCTTCGGCTTTATATACGGAGTCTGATGAAGGTAGATAGAAGATTACAGATACTGACTTTAGTCTTGGTATTGTTAGCAATTCACCAGGGGAGTAGAATGGGTGACCAATAAATAATGAAAGCAGTCAACCGAAATGGTGTTATAAAAATACCGAAAAGCAGCAGCAACTCGCTTGGGTGAATGAATATTCATTGACCATTGTATTGTAAACTACAATAATCCATGATGAATCTGGTTTCTGTAATGGCTTTAAAAACGATTACTCTCCCTCGTAATAATAATAATCATATATTAGCATCAAGAACAGCAACCAGTAGTAATAGCAAATGACCAGAGATAAAAGTATACCTGCATTTTCTTAAGAACAACAGTATTTAAGAATGTTATGTATGTATGTATTTATATATATACATTCAAAATTGTTTTTTCTTACGGGAGTTTTGTTGAGGAAATTTCCGAAGTCAAACAGTATTTCTAATAAGAACGAAATAATATTGTATGAAATCTCAGCTTCAGTTCAATGTTCCTATACCTTTAATTTCAGTGCTCACTGAACAGCGCGGGTGAAGACTTTCAAAGGCATCTATGCTGGAAGAAAATCTTAATCTATCTAAAAAAAAAATTATACGTTTTAAATCGTGCATATGCTCGTAATAAATGGCATTTAAATATTTCTTCTAAAAACTAATCTTTTCCAGGATTAAATCTACAATGCTGGTTGTGAATACATGATCTAATCTAATGATTCAATATGTTCGCAAAGCGAAGTATTCAAGTTGGAGTCGAATTCAGTTTCTGCAATATTTTCTATTTGGTCAGGCCTTAACATTGTGACGATTTCAAAATATTAACTAATCTTGCTTGACTAATCGTAAATAAATGTAAAACCATCTAACGTTCTGCATGTATGCAAAAATGTTACTCTTTACGACTGCATTAGTGATGAAGACTCGTGAAATGCCTATTGTAATTCCATACATTGTTGTTTCATTTGTCTTTTTGAAATTGTCTCAACTTTTCACGAGAGCGTGCATACTTTCCATTAGATTCTCCAGTATCATCAATACTGACTTTATACTTCATTAGTATGAAATAATCTTGTTTTTCTACGATTGTTAGCTCGCCTGGTGGTCCAAAGGAATTTACAGCTAGAAATCAAGAATTCATTTTAGTTTAGTTCAGTCAAATGTGTGGTAGTGGTAAATAATGGCATTGGCTTCTAGTAGCCAGCCAGCAGGTGTGCTATGCATAATGCAATGATGATGGAGACTCCAGTTTTTGGTTGATTTGCATTCATCAAAGGATTTCTTCCGACCTTGATTTTACTTTTAAAATAATTATTTCAGACAACTGCAACATTTTCATCTATGATCTATAACTTTTGTTATCCATGTTATACATGTAAGTAGGTTTAGGCAATATTTTGGCTACTCCTAATCTTAAAGAGCTACAATATTTGCTTTGTAATCTCGTCCACGATTTAAGCTCACTCACTACCAAAGAAATATGTATGTCATTCTTCATGTAACATGTATATGTGCACTATTTCATGGAAGCTTTCTGTTCATCTAGGAATAAGATTGTGCAATTAATGATATATAAGTTATAAAAGCTTGAAGAGGCGAGTGAATCATTTAGTTAGTCTGACAGAGTTTTCATGTACACATATTCTCCTTTCAGCTTCTGTTGTAAAATGTAAATATGTGCCGGTCTCACTCAGAAAACAATTTAAAAATGAATTGACTTTTGGTTTGATAAGAAAATTTCTTGAAGATGAACAACAGCAGAATGTCTTTTGACAAGTGTGATTTGGAAAGACCCTTGTTATGTTATTGAGATCAAGTCATGAGAGAAGTTGATCCGTCTGTCTGCTTTCTCAAGTGGATAATAGAGCACTAGTTCATCGGAATTGGTTAGAACTGACTGGTACGCTTGCGACGATGACTATGATAGTTTTGTGACATTCATGGTGGTCTTTTTTCTTACCTCATAACACTACGGGTGTTATTTTCATGTTGCTTTTCCAAGAGTTACTGAAGTAAGATTTTCTGTCATTCAAAAGTTCCTTTTAGAGTTTACGTAAACAGGATCATTTTGATCTGCAACACTGGGATTTTCTTGAGAAAAATCTAAAATGAGGCAAAAATGCATGGTAATGGGAAACTGGGAAATTTTCAGTTATTTTCAAATTTTCGACTGGAGTCTCTCGCTGTCATTTTTGTACACTCTCGTGATTATTTCGATTTCATCATATGCGCATGCTACCATAAAATAATATTCCAAAAAATACGAATTGAAGACAAAAACAAAAAATGAAATTTTATCTAAAGATAATTTCGATAAAAAAAGATGAAAAACAAACTTCTTGGTTTTAAAATACAAAATCATTTATTCATTTAAGTGTTCCATTTATTCCGAATCCCATCCCTTTTGACATTTGGCAGAGAAATGATAGATTACATAATTTTTCCCAGGTTCTTGCGAGGTCACTGGAGGAATCCATCTTGTTAAAAGTCATCACTTGTCAGTTGTTTGCTTCATGGCATTTAACGCAAGCTAGCTTATTACCAAAACTAAAGCAACAAAACCGATTGTAATTTCTTTGAACATTAAAATATTTTTCTCTAATTTGTAATACACGAAAAAACATATTAGTTATAAGGAAGCATTTAGGGACTACTGCATACTAACAAATACGTATACATAAATGAAGCATACATTTTAAGGGCTACTCCTTAAATTTTGAGTGTCCTCAACAGAGGGTTCCCTTGGGCTTCCATCTTAAAATCATCTTTCAAAGATTGCCTTTGCTGCTGTAAGAAAGGCTCATCATAAAACTTGTGAGTCGAATATTTTCCAATGTTTACATAGTTGCGTGTTCTTCTTTTCTTTAGCCGCACCGAGACGTTTCATCGTCAATATAAAAGTTTTGACATGCTCCATGAGTTGCAAAAGGATTTATCAAATGAATGAAAAACAGTGCGAGTTCGTCGTGCGTGAACTTGACTTTTAACAGCATCCCCGAAGAAGTAACCTGAGTTCAGTTCAACAGCTAAAATAAAAATACGGTATATTGTGGGCATAAATATATCCGTTACGCTGCATAAAGCATATTAAGCCACTTATATTCACGAAATACAAACTTATTATAAGTTGCATGCCAAAATGTCAATATGTTTATAAGATTTTGTCCTCTAGCTAGCTACTATACTCATTTATAAGAGCGTTGTGCATTCAACAATGCACCATGAGCTTGCATGCTCGTTATCCGAATTGACTGACATATGACTGTTGATGAGTGAGCGTTCATATTGAGCTCATGTTCAAAACAAGAGCAGGGAATCCTGAAAGAAATATGCGTATCGGTTTAACATGATTTGCTTTTAGGGAAACATACTTAAAACGATTGCATTGCACATAACCTTAGAAGAAAATGGTAAAACTACATAAAATTATCATTTTTCTTTACACTAAAAATTTCAACCCTAAGCTTCATTTTATTATTGCTGAATTGTAATACTTACTCTTCCCCTTATTTACCTATAACGAGACATTTCGATAGTAGAGTTTAGCATTCCTTTTTTTTAACCATAACCATAAGCCATCACAAAATAAAAGTAGAAAAATGCAGTGATGCGTGGAGAAGGTTCGATATTTTCATCCCGTTTATTTTTCTTTCAACGAGTGATATATGGGTTTCAAATTCCGGATGAATGTTGATGGGAACACTTCATATGGTTTCTTCCATTTTAATGTGTGTATTTTCCACATTTGTTATGCGCGTAAGTAACATATAGACACAGTTTCCGTTCTTCTGGAAAAACGGTTGCACTAAAACTTGCAACCACCATCAACATACATGCTTTACTGACTCACTAATCTTTAAAGTTTTTAGAAATCTACTGATTGCTACCGTGGACGTATGTATAATGCTTGTTCGTTTAGAGTTGACTTCATAAAGGACAGCAGCTAGTTTCTTTTTCTATATACTTGATTCGTCACTATAATGTGTGATATATGAATGTATGTTATATTTAAAGGTTCCAAATTACTAATTCCTTCGTATGTCTCTCCTCCGTCCTTCGTACCGCTTAAAGCCGACTGACTAGTAAGATTACAGCTTCGTCTGTGATGAGACGCGTAAGATTAAAGAGTCGGCCTTTCGTCGGGTCGGGTCATTTTATCAGGTACCACCAAAACATTTGGCATTGCGGTATTCTATGTTTATATGACAGATCAGCATAACATACATGCATATATGCATTCTTTCCACACGCGGTGTAAAGTAAAGTAAGTTATGTCGGAAGAATCCGTGGCTAGACTTTATTTTTATAGAATTTTCGATTTTCTGTATTAACCATACTGGTTATCGCACTCACAGTCAGTCGCTCTGTTTAATGCATTTTGTTACAACACAGTTGCCAGTTTTGTGGAAAGGTTGGTTTCAACTTCAACAGTTGGTTTACTTACTACATGGAAAACTCATAAGAGACAAAGTATTCATGCATGTAAAGGGAACGGTCATGCTACCGATGCGGCATTTTGGATCTGCAACTGAACTCTTATTAGTTTCAAATGAATGTAATCAGAAGTTACAATCAAAGCCGACATGCTTTCAGAAGGAAAATGCACGGTCATCTTACAATCAGCAGAGTGCAGACAATCCTAAAAGGTAAACAAAATGTCATGCGCATACAAATGCAAATGGTCAACTTTTATTTATCCTATTTATTTTGCCATGCTTGTTTTAAACAAGATTATCGTCTCTACAAATCCTGTGAAAATGAGCTTTCAAATAGCTACTGGGATTCGCTTTTTTCCATGTCGTACACATTTTTGCTTTCCAAGTTCTCCTCCTCTCTTGGTGACTTTTCTATGCTTTTCAACTGTTTGCTATGATGGTGGCCAATATATATAGTTGATGATTTTTTTACAAGCATAAGTGTCACAAAACCCAAATTTTTAAAGATTTCGTTTTTCTTAATATATACGATGCGTCATGACTCATGAGCCATGAGCCTTTCTCTCTCTCCTTTAACCTCAAATTCGACATGTATATGGTACCGCATGAAAATTCATACAGCAATTTTTTTAAGCTGAAAACTTTTCTTTGTGTTAAAAGATTTTAAAAAGCTTTTATTCTGTAACAATTGATACCTTTATAAAGCTCACTTTGTTACTGTATTATCGTTCTTGTTCTGTTAAGACTCTTGTCTCGTACTGCGTTTTTTTTATCTCGGATCATGTTCAGCTATCAGAATTATTGCAGCAGAGAGAAGAGATTTTTTTGTTGAGTTTAAATTTTCTGTTGTGCATGGACTCACCGATTTTACTTCTCGAGAGAAATGCATGTCTCAAGACTTTAAGATAAGTAAAACAATATGTGCGGATAAAAAAGACTTGCCGATTGTGCATCATGTAGGATAATAAAAATGAAGTATGATGATGCGTTAGTACAATTTTTTATATCCATATATATATTCAGCCTGTTGCATTTTAATAGTTGTACCTTTTGTACCATTTTCCTGTTACCGACTTACCGACATGCATAAACTGAAGACAACACGAATATTGTTCTTTTTCATCTTTCTAAACTTCTGTATTGAATTGAAAGTTTAAAAAAACATTAAAACACCTGTACAGCCACTGCAGCATTAAAAGCTCAACAGACAATGATGTTGATGTCATGTCACGTTGAACTTATTTTCTTTCTTTCCATGTTCCAAGTTCAAAAATAATAAAAGCATAATATATTCATATGATTTCACAAATGCTCTTTACTACTTGCAATTGTAATGCTTTATCTAGAAAATAGATATTGATACTCTATTCGTACATTTATACAACTTCAGCATTTACACTGACAGCTACATATTTTAAATATGAAAAGAATCACATATATAATGCGTCACTAAGCTCCTTTTGTTAATTCCGAATTGCAGCATGCCGATTTTGGACGTAAGTGGTAAACTCATCAGTGAGCTTCATCAAGAAGTCCAACTACCATTTGCTTTAGCAAAAGAATGCCGCTTTCAGTTTTGGAATTTAAGTCGTTATGTTATATGCCCTGTATAAGTTCTGTATTTTTTCTGAAGAATTAAATTAGCGAAAGAGTTTCAGAACTGATTCAGTTTAAACTTACGTAATATGCATTATGTATAGTAGATCCACTATTTTCTTCATGAAATCTGAAGGATGAATGCGGTAGGTGCAGACAAGCTATGTATGTAGAAGTAAATGACTATTTAAATATGGTTATCATCATAACAGAAACAATTTGTGTGCATTTTTTCATGTAATATTTATTTTTGAACATAATGCATGGAGCCGGTATAAATAATTCTTTTTGCCAGAATGCTGCTGCAGAGATATGTATCTATCTTAAGAGTGGAGTTTTGTTTTACACAAGTTTTAATAATCCATGGCTATAATTTTATGTCGGTCGGTGATAGGCATTGCCTAACAACGCCCACGAACAGCTTATCAATCTATGAATATTATCAAGCTATCCGCTGAGGCTTGACG
>JAQFZG010003602.1:0-13275 GCA_034695465.1 Entomobrya nicoleti | reverse complement strand
AAATGTAGTTTTCAAAAATACCCATACTTAGTGGTTACGCTTCCACCATGTATTTCAAATGGGAGGGCTTGTCGTCCTACAGCCTATGCACAAAACACACTGTGTATTGGCTTAATCATTTTGAAATATTGGTAAGCAAAAGTCGAGACTATTTTAAAACCGAATTCATTCTCAATTTTCCAGGCCAGCTGACAATTTTTAAAGCAAATAGAAAGTTTACATTTCATTTTGTAAGCGCTTATAATCAGAATGCTGCTTATTATGACCGAAAAATGAAGCATTACATGAAAATATTGTGCAAAATTAGCAGAAAGATGCTCTTATGATGCTTTATGACTTCAGGATAGTTTAAGATGCTTTTTATGCTCTTTCAAAAACATAAAATTTTATTTTTGAAATCGTCATTCAATGAGCGTTTCTTAAACCTAGTGACCACCTATCTAACTTTTAAGTTGCCGTTTAGTTGCCCAGGAGGCTTAACGGTCACTCTAGATGTCCGTCAATTAGTGGTCAAGTTCATCGTTGTTCCCTTATACTCCAATATCTAAGTGTAACTCCAAAATTTGCATTACTTCCATAATTTAATACTTACCTGCAGCGTAAAGATATTTCACTATTGTTTCTTGATCACGCCAGGACGGCAAGAGTCGAAAGCTTGCCCTGCACAAAAACATAAAGTAGATCAGACGTAGATATAAAACATTTTATCCTGAATGAAACTATTCATTTTAGATCATTCGATGCATTTAAAGGAGCATACATAGATCATGGACACGGATTGGTCACTTTTTTACTCGTGTCATGAACCCGTATTATTTTTGCCATCAAGCATTGAACGAACAAACACTATATATATCATAGCCTAGATATATTTTGTATGATCACAAATTATGCCGTGCCTGCATGCACCACAACTGAGTCATTATTTTGTGACCTTTTGATTGAACAAACAAGGTTGCACTCTTGAACAGATTGAACGAAATTGACTTGCGCAATATTATTTGTTCCATCAGATAGTGTCAATCAAATTGTGCTTGATTCTTCTTGTAGTTTCAATGATATGGCATTGAATATATGAAAAGAATTTTAATAATAATTGGTCATTGAAATAACACAGTACACATAAATATATGCAATGCATCACGTGATTCAGTTGTTATCTTAACTTTATCATAAAACCAGCTTTGTATGTATATGTACATTTTGTATAGGTTGCATCAAATTGAGATAATATATATGTATATATTTCAATGTTGATTTTCTCCGTGATAGCAAAAGCAATACCTCAAGAATTTACAGTAGCATAAAGCCAAATATATTACAACACGAATCATTATTTTGTTATGGTGCAGTTTACGTAAGCAAGTGTAGTAGTAAAGTTGGTAAAATATACTTTGTTGTCGTTGAGCAGAAAAATATTGGTCGTGAAAACTCAAAATTTCTAAGAAGACTCTTTTCAAATCTAGTCAATTATTTCATCGTTCGTAAGAAACAGCAGTGCAATGAGCGAGCAGTTAATTTTACAACCAATAACAAGTGTAAGATCACTTTTCACTATTGTCTTACATAATGTCGTTTCATTTCCCTTATCGAGAAAAAACCTGATTACATTTTTCCTACTTGTACTCCAATGATGAAGAAAAAATATACCAATTTCTTTGGACTATACCCGAGTGGAAAACACTTGCGAAAAATGAAGAACTTGTGAATAATCAAAAGTTAGTCATTCATTTACAGGACGATGAACGTTCATTCCTAGCTACAACTCTATGTAGCTGGGTAATAGGCTTACAGGTAGTAGATTTTTGCACGCAAAAGCGGATAGTCGGAAACGAGGGAAAAATCGAACTTGTTGATTTGATAACAAGGAGAGCTCAGGTGTACTTGCAGCTTACGGACAAGACAGGCTTTACAAATCAGCTACATGCACAGACACGCATTCAGCTACTGTCGAGCAACGGCACACCCAGTTACACTGATGAGGTTTATTCAATTTTTAAAAAATAATAATAAAATAAAATGTACAAATCGATTTTAATACAAGTTTTATTTGCAGAAAGATGACACTGTATGCGTGGGTGGAATTATCAAAGAAACAATGACACGTCTTGATGTTTCACAAGGCAAATACAACTGTATAAATTCACAAGGTTCTATAGTTTATGCGATTTCGCTTTCGATAATGCCTTACCATCTTTACAAATTGAACGAATTTCGTAAAATGTCAACTGAACACATGCACAAGAATTTATCAGCACTTCTGTACAACGACGCTAATGCGGATATAAAGATTATCACAAAAAATGGAACCGAATTTCCGGCCCACAAAGCCATTTTGAGAAGTACAATAAGAATATTGTAATAAATTCTGAGTACTATATTTTTTAACTTACCCGTTTATTTTTGCAGTACAATGTCCTGTTTTTGCCGTAATGTTTAAATCTGAAATGGATGAGAGTACGTCTGGCAAAGTAACCGTTGATGACATTTCAGAAGATACTATGAAAGTTTTGCTCCACTACTTTTACACCGGACAACTTTTGCAATGTTGGCAAAATGATGATATTATCGTAGAGTTCACATATGCTGCTGGAAAATACCAATTAACGAGTGTCCTTGATCTTCTGGATGCATTGCTGGGAGCTGTACCCAAAAAGAATGTGACACACCTTGAAGTTCAGCTTTTAAATCTGGCAGACAAATTATCGTTAAAAAATGCTGAAGATCAATTACTGCGGAGAATTGTTTCGAAGGTACGCAAGATTACAACAGGTGATGAAATGTTTGATCTTTTCAATTTTGACAAACAAGCTTCCAGGAAAGACTACGAGTTGCAAACAGATGATATTCTAAACATTTGGGAATATAGTCTTGGTAACTTAGATCAGCAAGACACATTCGCTACCAGAGGGCTATCCCTACTTGCGTTGATACAAATCAAATCAAATGTTTTTATTGCAAACTCATTAAATTCACGTTACAAGTGAGAGGAGTTCATATAAGATGATTAATACAAGTAATAAGTACAATTGTCAAAAAAAAATTTAGTGTACAGTAAAAAGAAAATAGGTAATAATGCTTATATGAAAAACACAAGTCTTCATTTGCCATCCTCGCCTGGTCCAACCCACGCCCCTCGTCAATAGAGAAGCCGGTTCCGGACACATCCACGAGGACTGGATATTATTCACAAAATTTGCAATATAGTGCATTATAGTGCATGAAAATGAAAAATTCAATGAAAAACATTGAAACGAATTTACTTGAGAGATTTTCTGAAGCTGCTGAGAAATGCACTTCAGCTGTTGAATTATTTGCGATATTTGGACAAAACGAATAGATAGAATATGGGTGGGTAAAGAATAAATAATTGTACTGATGCAAATTTACTTTAGGAAATGTTTGTGATAAAATGGTATCCAAAAACTTCCAGAAAATATTAATTATAAGTAGAACGTATTAACATCTATAAGTTGTAATTAAGCGCACTTGTCAATGTATAAAAAATATTTTTTCCATAGATACATATACACAAAAAAGATTTAATAAATGAAATGATCACAATTTAAAATTCTAATGAGCTGTAAACAAAACACGAAAATAAGGTATTGGAAAATTAAATATAAACACATGTTTTAGTTAAAGCATTTAAACATCGCTTTTGAAATAATGTAAGGGTATCAATTCATAATATTTAAAAACCATATAAGTTGTAAACATTCACCTATTTTATGCTAAGTGTTATTGTAAATATACTTTTAATTGATAATAAATACCCAAAGGCCATTATTTGAAGAAAAAAATCATGAGTTCATTCTATTTGATAAAATATTCCCCTATATTATAATTTATTGACATTTTATTTGTTACTTTCCTGTTTACTTCAGACAACAAATTTTCACAATTATTAGTACACGACTTTGGTGAAGAAAAATTTGCAGAAAAGTTCACTAGCACTTTCAGTTAACTCGGCAATGATACCAAAGCATCCAATCATTTCACCAGCCAACTTTTTCAAGGATTTTTTTAAACAATATTATGATCAAAATAAGTCTAATGACTACAATTTTCCCTCGGCTTCCAACATTCGCTTACGTTGATTAACATTTTTCTGCAATCTTGCTTCCGCATTTTGCAAGGATAATTTATCTGTTATATCTAGCAGTTGTTCTTCTAATTCTATATTATCTTCAACCTCGTCACATTGAACCCCCAACTCTAAATCCACAATTTCCAGGACTCCTTCCATTTGATACTTTCCAGCAGCGTACAAAAATTCCACAACTGTGTCTGAATCTTGCCATGACGGTAACAGCTGTCGAGAATAAAAGTAATGCAATAAAACGTCCATCGTTTTCCCTGAAATGTCTTCCACGTTAACAATCCCTGTATTATTTTCGGAGTATTTGGAACGGAACATTGACTCAAAAACTGGACATCGTGCTGGAAATAATTAAATATATTTTTTAAATATTTCGTTTTTTGACATGCATAATTAATGGGAAACTAAATAATAATCAGGCTAATAAAATAATCTTACCTTTAAGAATACATTTATGAGCGAAAAGCTCCTTCTCATCGCTGGTTATAATTTTGAGATCAGCTGTTGACTCATCTTGCAAAATTCCCAAAAAGTCCATTCCAGCTTTTTTAACATTAATTTCGTGCAATTGAGCCACCAAAATATTTATTGGTATTTTAATAATCAACTCTAAATTTAATGTCAAGTCATTTGTATAAAATGGAAACTCTGCTTTTTTCTCCGGAAGAGATCGGTACACTTTTATTAACTCATTTAACTTTGGTTTCACTAATTGATTTTCAGTCCAATTCTGTGTACTGCCGTTATAAAAATGGGAGGTATAAACTCTAGCTTCGATTTCTCCTTTGAAGTTTTCCATCTCAACCATTTTCCAGTAAGGATTAATTGAGTCAGTGTTAGGATTCTTGATTATTCCAACAATCCATTTAGTTTGAAGTCGATTTGGTTTACCGGTGAATATCTCAAATTTTAAGTCAGTCAGTTTACTTTTGGTCTCTTTAATAATTGTGAACCAGTTTGGAATGGTCCATTGGTATTCGTAAGCCTCCTCGACAAACTAAAATAATAAATGTATCATCGAAATATTTAATTGCCTTATTTAATATTTTTATGTATAAAAGGTTGTGTTAAAATTTATCAAGTTTAACATTTAATAAAAAAATGCTAACCTTTTGTCGAGATGTTTTCGACTCTTTTGATGCCATTGTTGTTGTCCTTGCCATGAATGCTTGATTATTTAATTAATTTACTTCAATACCTTAATAAAAATATAAAGTAACTTAATAGAAAATTATTTCCATCAGATTATTTCAGCTAACATTCCACAATAACAACAACAAGTATATCAGCTGGAGAACTGAAGAGTATTTCTTTCTCGTATTTTTTCTTACCGTGTATTTTATAAGTGTATGTTCTGTGTATACATCAATGCTAGCAAACCAAATGCACTGATCGACTTCAGACCAGTCTGTTTTTTCTGCTTGGTTGCACGATAAAGCTGTCATGTATTTTGCCGTAACTCAACACATACATACAAACTGGATACATTATTGTTCATAAGAGAACTGGTTGCATGAATGAGATTTAATTTTTTAATACTCTTTATAAAACATAGCTTATATGAGCAAATGTTTTCTAGCATTTTTACGATAGCGCTAGAAAATTTGTAAAATTGTCAAAGTAACTACAATGCACAGATAAATACTAGACATATTACTGAACTTGATACATAAATCATCATAAATGTGGAACAGCAAAAACTTTTCATATTACATAACCGATCGGGAGTAAATATTTTATAACCTTTAAGTGATTCCAGATGCTTGTAAAATTGAGAAAATTTGATTTTATGACGCATAAACATTTAACGCAAAACTCGAATGTAAATTATACGGAATATTGTAAACCGACTTTTGCTAATTGGCTGAGTTATGTAACGCAATATGAGTTCATTGATAAGATAATGCCACTCAAAATATGTTTGACTCTGTTTGCAGTTTTAATGAGATAGCACTGAATTCATGAAATAACTTCATATCTTTTTAGTTGATTTAGCATACACTATACATATATGTGAAAAATTACCACAGCTTCAGTCGGTATTTAATTTTGTGCTGAATTTAATTAAAATTCATCTAAATTAAATAATTTTAATTTAATAATAATATTTAATTGTTACGTTTGAATAAACGTTCATCAAATCAACAATGGGTCAAGTTGTCAAAGTTGACGTAACCAGCTCGGTATAAAAACTTTTAATGTGATATTTTTGAAATCTTTAATTTAAATTAAACCAATGTGCCAATTATTATTACAATTTCAGTTCGAAGAGGAAGCGTATGAGTACACTCTCAAAATAAACAACTGGCCTTATGTACAGTCGATGGCAGGGCTTGTGAACGAACAAAAGTTTGAAATTCAGACTGGACCCCAATCCAGCACAAAAATAAAATCGACATGGATAATTGGCATCAAGGCTGTGTGTCGAAATAGCGAAGGAGAATGGAACTGGTTCGAGACACCTGATCATATACGAGACGACAGGGGAACAGCGAAATTGATAGTACCCTACAGCCAGTTAACTCAAATGGATGGAAAAATAACCGAGATTCCAATTAAATTTGGGTGTTTAATGTTAAATAACCAAACGAATGACAAAGCTATGCTAGAGGTAAATTATATGCACTGCTAATTTGATATATGTAAATCATATATAATGGTGAAATATTTTAATACCGTGTTATATTTTATAAACAGTATATGCAAACGGTCCAACTGCAGCATGAAGTCCGACTGGGTCATGTATGCCCCCTGATTGATAGAATGCCAGCCCGTTATTCTGTTACAGATGCAACCTTCGTTTTTAGGCTGACCCTTCTTGTACCGAAAATAGAGCAAAGTTCCAGCCAAGGCTACGTTAACATTGAGACTTTTCAGCAGAAGTCCTTCGAACAAAATCGAAAACAACATGCTAAATTATTACGGAATGCATCATCCAGTGACCTGAAAATTATAACGAGTGATAAGAAGGCAATATCGGCTCACAAAGTTATTATAAATAGTAAGCTAAAATTTTAATCTTATCGTAAACAAAAGGAATGTAAATGTATTATATAAAGTATGGTTTCTTATCAATGTTTTTCAGCTCAGTGTCCATCCTTTGCAGTGATCTATGGATCCAAATATATTGACGGAATCGTTCATGCCGATGATATTACTGGAAAGACCATGAAAATCATCCTTCATTACTTATATACTGGGGAGCTGCTACCAACGTGGAGTGATAGTGATACACTGGTTGACTTTACAAATGCTGCTGGAAAATTTAAACTGGTGGAAATATTAGGCATGTTGAACTCTGTACTAGGGTCAACCACAGTAAATGAGACAGCTAAGACGAATATTGAGCTTTTAAAGTTGGCTCAGCAATATGAACTGCATAATGCAGAGGAAACGTTAATGGAGCGAGTAACAAATTTGGTAGTTAAAAAGAAAAGCTGTACAGAGCTGTTAGATTTTTTAGAAATGACAGAAGATACCGAAATAAGTCATATGAACACTATTTAGTACAAATTTATTATAGTTGGAAATTTGAAACACAAAAGAACATTTTGTTCATTTGGTAAATAGTTATAAAGAAGTTATATATATATACAGGACAGTATCTTTAGTACTATTTGTTGTTTGTCCCAGCTAATAAATAATGACAATGATGTTAGAATAAATTATCCAAGTGCTATTATTTTTGTTCTCGACTTTTGTTTTTGCTAATGGTAAAGGTATAAATAACAGCTTCTACAATAAATGTATATATATGTATGTAAAATTTGTACATTGCATTGTATTAAATTTATTTTCATGAAATACGTTTCTACTTACTAAAGTTCACAAATATACTTGTAATGTAAAGTGGCATGTTTATATTTTGTATATGCAACTTATTGTACCGATATGTCATGGTACTATAGTACAATCAATTCGAACTTTTCCATATGGCACATAGCTGAGCAAATGGGCAAAATAGGGTGTTACATTTACCGAATGCATGTATGTATGTATGTTGAAATCATTTAAATTTGGACCAAAGCCCATCGACAAGTACTGTTATGGAGTTTTGGAGAACCATGAGTCAAGTAAAAAAGAACACTTGCACTTATTCACGAGCGAGCTGGTCAAGGTTAGGTAGATCAGTAAGGCGACGTAGCTTACAGTAGTTTGTGCAGCAGTTATTTAATGTATACAGCAGCTTGTTTGTAATAACATGTATCATTAGTTATGTTGCTACCCACATTCTTCTCCAAATGTGCAGTTGAATAAATAGAGCATCTGTTTCGCCATTCGTTTACGTCCTTGTGAAAACGCTAACATAATAAATATTATCATGAGAATCGAAACGTCGGGCTATCTTTTAAAATAAATTAACTTTTCTAAAATACACTCGTTGTTCCCCCTTTTTACTTTATCATAATAATAAATATTGTGCTCAGTTTTTATAGAATGTATGCATCAAAGATCGAAAACATGCACTAGAAAATTAAAAAGCGAATATTTTCAGACCGATTCAATTACGCAATATATATACATAACAAGTTAAAATAGTTCATGTTGAATACATCGAACGAACCACAAAACGCAATATTACTTTATTCTAAATCGTTCCGGCACTAACCTTTAACATTTACAGAATGGCAGAATCTTCAAATTCCGGAAAGGTTGGTTGATTTTCTTTTATATTATTTTATACCTTATAGTCATAATGTTTTACATTTCAGCTGTGCGAAGACACTCACGTCC
Organism: Entomobrya nicoleti; assembly: GCA_034695465.1. Classification (NCBI taxonomy): domain Eukaryota; kingdom Metazoa; phylum Arthropoda; class Collembola; order Entomobryomorpha; family Entomobryidae; genus Entomobrya; species Entomobrya nicoleti. The sequence goes on along the minus strand of JAQFZG010003602.1, from coordinate 4,439 downwards.
ATCGATGGGAGATTCCCAACTGGTTGACCCTGCAAACCAACCGAACCCTAATGGAAAGCCAAAAATTCGAGTTTTCTTTGGGCAACTCCCATCGTTTCCTAACTAAATGGGAAGTTGGACTAAAAATTATTGACAAGTGGGTTCGTGTATACTGGAAACTAAAGCATGCCACAGGTTTTAGGAACAATTTACAAGTACAACTTAAGAGAGAATGGTGTAATTCAGATGGAGTGTCTCATAAGAAGGATGAGGTAATAAAAAATTTAAACTTGCTTTACTTAATTTTAACTATTTATAATTTAAAAATGCCATTTTACAGGATACAAAGACAGTCAGAGTGGGCCAAACGGTGGACGATAAGTGTGAAACTTATTTTTTTGGGACCAATAGTTGCTCCAATGTTTTGGTGAATGCTAATGGTGCTCTGACCATTATAATTACAACAACAGTTTTCAGAGAGAGAACTACTTTCACTAGGGAAGAAATCAGTAATGAATTACAAATACGAAGTGAGTCAGCACGCACGCGTTTACTGAAAAACTTTGCCAGACTTTTGGAAGATAGCGCTAGTTCGGATCTAAGAATCCTTACAATGGATGGAAAGGAACTGGTTGCTCATAAATTAATTTTTAAATGTACATTTTTAAATTAAATTTTAAAGTATCGAATAGCCGGATTACTTATTAATTATTTTTTTTAATTTGTAGCACAATGTGAAGTATTTTCGTCGATGCTACAAAATCAGTTCACAGAAGCGGAAACTGGAATCATCCAAGTTGATGATATATCTGAGAAAACAATGAAAATATTATTGAGATTTTGGTATACCGGGGAATTATCACCCTCGTTGTTTGATGAAGACACTATCATAGAATTCACCTACGCAGCTGGAAAATACCAAATGACGGAAGTCTTGCAAATACTTGATAAAATGGTTGGACATCTTGATTACGAAAATGTCAGTAATGTTGACGTACAGCTTCTTAATCTTGCTGAAAAGCTGTCATTGGAAGAAATGGAATCAAGTTTGCTAGAAAGGATAACAGCTTATATAAGCAATACTAAACAAAGCCGAGACTTATTTTCCTTGTTTGGATGGAATGAAGATTCCCTTGGTACAGAAAAACTATCAGTTGAGAACGTGTTGCGTTTATTTGAGGACCTAATTGACAATCCTGAAAGTTCTGCTGAAGCTTCAAAAGAAGACATGCTTTTATTATGGCAAGCGCGGAAGCTTTCTTTGAACAAATTGGAAGCCAAATTGCTTGCACGTATTTCCAATATGGCGAATAAAGCAACTAGAGCTTGTGAACTAATTCAGTTCATGTCTCCGCCAAAGGCAACTAATGCAAATGGTGGGGATTTATTAGTGAGAGTAAGCCGTGAATGAAATATTTCATCGGTGTGAGCTCATTACAGGCAGATATAAGTATACTAGATCTGAAAATGCTGTTCATTGTATACAAAAAGCTATTTTGTCTGCCTGTTATACTTAAAATTAAAATCCTTCACAAATGTTTTAAATATGAATCCAACAAAGCTTGTCAAAAATGGTCTTATGAAAATAGTGACATTGTACTTAACTATGGCTTGTAATCAATGTTTAACAAAAAATCATAAGGGATATTTACTAACTGTATTATGTCAAAAAGTGTGAGAAATTATGAGCAAGCTTTTTTCATAAAATAAACTGTCCTTAAATTTAAAATTTGACCATTTTCCCGGTATTCATTAATTTGTTACAATTAGTCTGGCATTGGTACTAACGTCACACATTGGGCTTCAGAAAAACATATACTATATTTTATAAAGAAAACTTAACCTAAATAAATGACTACCGTTTACACCCCAATCTAGCTTTAAATTAACTGCAATTAATTTGTGTGACATTTTAATTGATGGTGTAAAGAGGATGGCATACATTATATTTTATATTAACTTTGACAACAATTTGATTTTACTGACATCATTTACAATAACATTCTCAGCATTTGTGGAAAAATTTCAACAAGGTGGAAATCCGATAAACTGATAACACGAAAACACCAATTCGCTTCATAGTGCAAGAGTAGCATTCATTAACCCAATATCATTCGCATGAACCATGTCCAGTTTAATTGATACGTGTATCATGAAGGGCAAATTGTTATGAAATCTGTCAGCAAGGAGCAATAGTTAACATTATACCATTAAATTATTGAATGGGAGTATTTACAGTAAAACTGTATTCCATGAACGTATAAATAGTACTCATTTGTCATAAAGACAATTTATTATGGAAGCGAACATTTTGTTGTCCCTGAATATTTATTAAATGCTTGATTGCCACTAATGAAGTGATGAGTCAGTTTTTAAACTTACATGTTATTATGATGGCCGGGAAACATCCCATAGCAGATAATAGTTTGGTAAGTGGATCAGCATTAATTATCATAACAGATAACATGTGATACCTGTAATTTTATAATGGTTTTATGCGTACGTGCAAAACATGGAAAAATTAATGTCCGAACTGTATATCAAGCTTATTGTTTTCAGCACGCCTGGCAATGTTAATAAAAAAATATCTAAGATAACACTGCTCTATCGGGCACAATCCAACACATCCAATACAGTTTTAAAATTGCTTAATGGTAATAGATTCAATGTGAGTACGTCTTGAGTTTTTTAATTTGCCGTTTATTGAGCAGTTCAACTATCAAGATCAAATAATTATACCATATTTTAATTATAATAATTACAAACATATTTTATTTTTATTTCTAAATAGTTAATTGTAAGTCTAAAGAACACCAGTAGTGAACGTATATTTTTTGGGACGATAAGCAGGACAGGGAAATGACATCAACTGTTTCATCAGTTATTTCTGAGGTAATATGTTTGTAACAAAAAAGGGTTTTCGCAATAAAATTACTTAATATCACAAGTTTTGGAACATTACAGTTTACTCTGGAAGAACTCAAGTACATATGGATCATATCAAATTGGTTATCCTTGAAACATAATGAAAACCAAATCAGTAAGGAAACATACTCCATCAGTACGTGTAATCCTATTTTGACGAAATGGAAAATAGGACTGTTACCGGATCCTTCAAATAGTAATAAAATTCTATTTACTTGGACATTGTTAGAGCTGGAAAAATGTATGAAATCGGTAGAGGCTAGCATAAAATTCGCCGTAATGAATTGTGGAGATAATAGAAAGATATATACAAGCAGGGTAAATATTTATTTATTTTTACTGTTTTTTAAAACAAATATGTATTTAACTACTGTATTGGGTTTATAGAAAAACAAGTTTGTAAAAGTGGACGAAGTCAACTTGCTAACTGAGGGAAATGGTATACCAATTTCGGAGGACTGGAGGCCCGGCTATTTCTTAGATAACTATGGAAGGCTTCATATAAGCGTTAAGCTAACGTTGATACTTCCAAATCCACCCACAAAAAAGAATCTAGCAGATGCCGACCTTCGAAAAGAAAGTTTCACTAAATATCAAGAAAACCAATTGGCATTGCTGAATGATAGTGCTACTTCAGATATTAAAATTGTGGCAAGTGATGGTGTCGAAATTATGGCTCATAAGCTTATTCTTCAAGGTTAAACAAGTAAAATATTAAACTTTATTCTATTGCATAAAGTACTTGTAAAACCAAAACTAATATAAATTTGAAATGAATATTTTTAGCTCAGTGTCCAGTGTTTGCGTCAATGTTTCGCTCTCAATTTGCAGAAACCACTGAGGGGATCATTAAAATTGAAGATTTGTGCGGAAAAGTAGTACAAATTCTACTTCACCTTTTCTACACTGGTGAGCTGCAGGCCTCATGGTGTGATCCGGACATAATTGTCGAATTTTCATATTCCGCTGGAAAATACCAGTTGACCCGCATTTTGAACATGCTTGACAATGTCCTTGGTGATCATGATAACGGCAAAGATTGTCAAAACGATTTTTTATTGCTCAATATTTTAAATAAGTTGAGTTTGAAAAATGCAGAGAAAAAGATGCTTGATCGAATCAAGAAAAATGTGAGCAAATGTGTGACAGCTACAGGGATCTTTACGATGTTTGAAATAAAGGTAGATAAAAACTTGCTGGAAAAAGAAGATACGGATGCAATTTTGGAAATATGGGAGGAAACACTTCTAGAACTTGATGAGGGACAACGAAATGCAAGCCGTCTTGACATCCTTTTGCTAAACTATGCTGAAAACAAACGACTTAAAAAACTTGAGTCGGCTTTACTAAAACGGATTATTTTTACAATACAAAATTTTGAAACAGCGGATGAATTATTTGCAATTTTTAAAAATGTAAGTGCTGCTTAGTTTATTAATAAACTTGTACTACTTACATAAGCAAAATGAGATAATTGCATCATGATAAACAGATATTGATAATGAAATAAAAAAGCAGCTTCAACAAATACGAGT
>JAQFZG010003601.1:0-13282 GCA_034695465.1 Entomobrya nicoleti | reverse complement strand
TGATGATTAAATAAAAATTAATGTTATGTAATTTGTTTTTAAATTTGGTCAATAAATACTTGGTTAAATGACGTACACTGGTGTACATGACTTTGCTCTAAAAATCCTTGGTCTATTGCCGCATTGATCTGATTTATATTGATAAATTTGTATTTCAGGAAGCATCCAATATAGTTGGTTCAGAAGTAAGGGCATCAAAATGGGAAGGAGATTCGTGTGTTGAAACAGGGAAATGGGATGACTCGCGATCATTCTTAATCCAATGCACAGGAGATTAAAACAACATTTCAGGCGATATGTCATGGAATTTAGGCCAACTGTTTATTACGAATCATATGGATGTGTTCCTTTTACATCAATCCAAAATATTTCCTACAACGAGAAAGCCGTCATTAAAACTAAATTTCATAGATGGGAAAATTTCACAGTTACACCAGAATTTCAGAGGATTGACATTTCGAAAACGGATTTATACAGTGGAGAAAAGCTGCTAATTAGCTGTTGTGGTTTGCATAGTTTTCATGCTACTGGGAAATCTCAACGAATTGTCTGGCAAAATGGGACCGTTACTACTTTACTAGTGTTCTTTACCAGGGGCGAGTGTCCTTTTGGTTTTTTTAATTGTGCTAACCATTTCTCTTATTAAATTGTTAAGTGAGAAGCGGAATGCCGTCAACGCGGAACAATGAGTGATTCGTATAAGCAAAGTGAATTAATTGTATACATACATACATATATAATGTTAAATCTATGAAGACATAGATTCTCTTTTGTTAGAACATATACATACATATTTACCATTATACTTATATTTTCGTTTTACAGTTTCCAAGAAACAACGATTTCAAGACTATGTTATGTGCCAAATTGTTATAAATTGTTCAAAATTTTAGTGCAGTGCATTTTATATTTCTAGAGTAAATCTTTGATTGGTAAATTTTTAAATTTTAAGTTCAATCTATCTACAACCAAGACTATTTGCTATATTTTTGAATTTTTATTTTTTGTAATGATGCTCTATGGGCCGTGGCCCGAATGAGATGTAATAAAGACTACTACTACTACTACTACTTTACTAGGTTTGCATGCAAATTTTGAAATGATTTATGCATGGAATATATCAAGAATGCCTTTACGACGCGCCGTTGTTACTTTTAAATATTTGTTATATTTCAGTACATGAACAAATTGCTGATGATGGCCCATATATGGTCGACCTTTGTTGGACTTATTGGTATGCTTTGGACTGTGAAGAACTGAGTGATTACATAGTCACTCTGGAACAAAATATGAGTTATGTCGAACGCATTGTTCCTCGATGATACACAAAGCATCCGGGAATTCAGAGATTTTCGCTAGATGTTAAAGGTATATATAGTTTATAGTATATAGTTTAATATGATATTTAAAATAAAATTACACACGTATATTTTTGTAATATGGCTTTTGCTTTGGAGTAGAGTCGAAGGAACCTGTCATCCTTCAAAATGTCAATGCAGATGATGATGAAGTAAACGTGATTTATAACGAAAACCAATTGGGTGTACTGGAATTGAAATGTGAAATATACGAAGGGGCGCCACCACCACTAGTACATAGGTCATTTCAAAAGTTCGTATCCGAATTCAAATCCGAATATCTCAGCGGCATCTTTATGAATAGACTAGAATTTGGTATCATAAGATAGCCAAGACTCAAACTTAAAAATGTGTGAAAGGATTTGGCTCTAGCTTCTTCAACTTGGGAGCAATACGACCACAGAAAATCAGTGAAAATTCAACATTTTTAGGTCGATTTTTACACTTTAATTTTAATTTGATATAACTTCCTTAAAAGTCGGTGAAATGTAACACTTTTGGTTTTAAATTAGTCCTATTAAATGGTCGCTTCATTAATGGCCCCTGTTTGGTCTACAAAGCGGACAAACTCTGAATGGCAGGGGGCACGATTTTCATCAAATTCGATTTTGCGCATTTAAGCTTATTTTTGCGCTGTTTTTGTACATACAATTTTTGTTTTCTGTACCATAGATATTAAACGGTAACATCTAGAGAAATATCCTTCAGCACACGTTTAAATTAGACTCTGGGCTATCTTATGATACCAAATTTTAATCTATGCATTAACATACTGCTGAGATATTCGGATTTGCATTTGGATACGAACTTTTGAAATGCCCTACGTACAATGGACAAAAGATGGTTACGTGAGTATATTTTTTGGTAGAAATTTTAGAGACATTTGTTGGTATCGAACTCTTATGTATTAAATTAGTATGCAACATCATTTAATTTAGGAACTCAATCAAACTGACTTGTACTGGTCTGTGGTAGACGCTTCCGACGAATTGCCTTGTCAGAATCTACTTTTTTATGCGAGCAACAAAGGAAATAGAAGGGAAATATGAATCGAATGCGTTGCCGCCAACTGGAAGGGCTTTGATAGAAGAACGTTCATTGTTCAAGTTACTCGTAAGAAAGTACAGCAGTTATATTGTACTCATGAGAAATCACAATAAATTCTGATTCGTGTCTTTAAATTTTTTAGCAAGAAGTTACCTGGATTACTGGGTAGCCTTGGTGGTATTTGGAGGATTTTTCGCAATGATTCTATGCTGCGGAGTGAGAATATCAACTTTGGAGAAGCAAATGACATCGAAAAAGCAAGTGGATCCGATGAACATACCTCAAATTACTTTCAGCGAAAAATAAATGTTAAAAACCAATTGATTAGGGTGACATAAAATAAAACTTGTCGAATTTATTCGTTTTGCGTTTCCCTGCATTTATTTCAACATTTTAATCTAATGTTGTGAAAAATATAATTGGTTTATTTTCCTTCCATGAAAAAATATAATTCTTTCATGCCAATATCCCTAATCTCAGGAATTTGTTCTTTTGGTAAAATATCCTTCTCCTTAAGTTTCTCCAAAGTCTGTCCAACAATTTTCAGTATTTCCAACAAACTTTTCTCCTTTGTCAGTCTCATCGTCGCAAATGTTAGGCAGTGTGCAAGCCAAGAGCCATGGTCCGGATTTCTATAGGCATTAAGCCCAGGAGCTTGAGCAGTAAACACTAGCAAGTCACTAACCCCCATTCCCAAACCAGTTGAACTGTCTCCATGACAATTTTTCGTTTCAAAATCCTGACAAGCGCTTAGAAAAAATATTTTTGGCTTTCCCTTTAATTCGGGGCAGTTGTAATGATAAAATTGTTGCATTATTTCTTCGTGTAGGTTAATTGTTTGAAACGATGTCTCGTCAACTATAACCTTTGGCGTTTTTGATGTAACAATTTTGTTGTAGAAGCCATGACTACCAATATACACAATGATTGATTCTGGCTTTGTTCTTTGACAAGCTTTCTTGAATTCGCCAATCATATCCAGCACATCCTATTACGAATGCATTTTGAAAATCCAATTGAATTCAAGTTGTTAATATGTATATCTTATATATGAGTTAGAGAAAAAGAAAACTTCCCATTGGCTTTTCTCGACCGTTAGATTTTGTTTTTGTGGATTTCTAACGCTGGTACACCTAAAATCCTCAACTAAAATTTAACCGTCGAAAAAAGCAAATCGGAAGGTTTCCTTTCCTCTAATTCATATATATTGCTCCAAAAATTAGTTTTCTTAATTTTCATTTTCCCTACCTGCTTGTACCATTTCCCTTGCTTTTGGTCAATCTCCCATTCATTGAAGATGTAGTAACCTAACTGCTTCCACAGATTTTTCATGTAGATGCTATCGTGTTCTGCACCTTTTCTATTCATGTCTTTATCATCAAACAGGTAAATGTTCACCAGAAGGGCTAAACCTTTTCCTTCGTAAGGAAGGTCATAAAAGTCCTTGCCCTGTAATACATATAAAACTTGCTTAAATGTTTTTGGGTAACCAATCAGTCTATATGCACATTCATAATATGAATGAGAGAATGGAAAAACCTCCCATTTGATTTTTTGACCGTTAATGATTTATGAATATTGTACACCTGTGTGCAAATCTGCAATGGACTACCATCGATACGTACACGGGCGTTCAAAATTCACAAAACAAAATGTAACGGTCAAAAAAACAAATGGGAAGATTTTCCATTCTCTCATTCATATTCGCTTAAATCATAGTCAAACCTGGAATCTTGTCCGCATATCTATATCAGGCAACTCCACAGTAACAGGAAATGGGCTATTTTGTTGCACCAATTTTGTATACTCCGGTAACAGCGTTGTCACATATTTCAGGTCATCCACTGGATTGGATACCAACCCAGCAGTGGCTTCCAGAGCCTAGTAAAAAATAAAGTAAATTATATTTTAAATGCTGGACTACATTGAAACCTCCATAAAATATTATCTCAGCTACTCTTGAAGACGTTGATCCAAGTTCCCTGCCTTCTTCTAATTTTTTGGCTGCCGAGTGTTGGTTTAAACGCTTTAGAATTGCAATTAGAGCGTCATATGCATGATTACCACGACCAGGTAAAACGTCATACAAGTGGGATGATTGTTGAATAGGATAGTCTCTAAGAGCTCTCTAAAAATTATTTATCGTAAAGGTAATTTATATAGTAATTTGATAAGTGTTTAGATGAGATTTCACTTACAATATCTTCCACATCACAAGGGCCAAGAACCTTTTCAGACTCCAGCGTTGACCAAAGGATAGGGTTGCACTTGGTGAGTTCCATGAGCTCGGGTTTGTTCTTGATGATAAAGTCTTTTAGATGAGGGTCCATTATGATAAAGATCACCAATGGAACAGTTTGTTAAAGAGATTTTATTTAATTAAGAAATTTGGTTGTGCGAAAGTATTTTTTGTGCTGTGTTATCATAGAGCTGGTCAAATTGCAAATGTGAAACTGCGGTTTGGTTAGACTTTGGAAGTTTGTCGTTTACAGGAATTGGCATTTGATAAATCTCCGTATATATATGTATTCATTTTGGTATTTTTGTAACATGTAGATTAGCTGCATTTCTTACACTCATAAAGTTATGGTTGTGTGTTTTACGATGTTGTGTGTATTATATCATTTTAGAACTCGTCATCGAATGGATGAGTGATGAGTTGTTTGTTCCGACTAATAAAAAACTTTTCACGTCTAAAAGTGTAACTAATTAAGCAAATAGTCGAAACTGGAGTTCTGAACGTCCAGATTGTAGGCAGTAGGAATTTTTTTTATTGTAATCATGATGTATTTAAATCAAATGTAAGTATGTATATACATCGTATTCACCGTTTTTTAGAAACTGCAGAATCAGTTTGATGTTTCATTTCTGTCTAATTCCAATCATTGAACAAACATCTTAATCTAAACATTTGAATGATCTATTCGAATACATGTACAAGCATCAGTGCGAATTTTGTTTGCGCTAATAATATCAACACGATCTGTATATTATTCGAGTTATCGTACAAAAAAATGTAAAGTTCACCAAAAAAAGTACTTCAGATTTAAAAGGTTAAGAAGTAAAGTTTGTGTCATGATTCTTACACCTTATGGCATAGTTCGAAATGCAAAACAAAAATAAATAGATTTTAAAAGTTAACCGTATTTTTTACTTTTAAAGTACGATTATTGATGTATGAGATGACGTAAGTATGTATTTGGCAGTTTTTATGAGAATTTAATTATTAATGAGAAATTAGTTAGTTAGCTTCGTAAATAATATTAAGCTCTGATGTCCATTTTAGGTTTCAAACTTATGTTATTGAGTTCATATATGCTAAAAAAAATTCAATACTTACTATTTATTTTTTCAAGCTTAAAACTATTGTAAAGTCCAACCAAACATTGACAAATCAGTCGAAAAGTCGAAATTTTATTACTAAACTTCCGTTTCCCTTTCCACCTAACATAGTTGCCGACTGTTGAAAAAAAAGGAGATGATGAATACATTTCTGTTAATTCACCATTGGCATCACATCTTTCCTGCCCTCTTCTAGTTTTTCGGCTGCCGGATGTTGATTTAAACGCCTTAGAATTGCAATTAGAGCGTCATATGCATGATTGCCACGACCAGGTAACATATCATACAAAAGGGATGATTGTTTAATAGGTGTTTTTTCAAGAGCTCTCTAAAAAAAAATTATCGTAAAAAAAATTAATGAAGGTCTCAAGTTTGAAAAAATGATAAGTGTTTAGATAAGAATTTACTTACAATATCTTCCACATCACAAGGGCCAAGAACCTTTTCAGACTCCAGCGTTGACCAAAGGATAGGGTTGCACTTGGTGAGTTCCATGAGCTCGGGTTTGTTCTTGATGATAAAGTCTTTTAGATGAGAGTCCATTATGATAAAGATCACTAATGGAACAGGGATTTTAAAAAGATGCAAATTTATTAAAAAGTGTTGTTTTTTATTTAAGAGGGTTTGGGACCATATTTTTTGTAGTTTTGACTTATCATGTAGCTGGTCAAATTGCAAATGTGAAGCTGTGGTACGGTTAGACTTTGGAAGTTTGACGTTTGCAAGAATTAATATTTGATTAAACTCCGTCTATATATGTATTCATTATGGTATTTTTTTAAACATGCATATAATATTTGTTACATATATCTTACACTTGCCAAGTATCAAGCTATGATTTTGTGTGTTTTTACGGCCAACGACGTATTATTTATTTTAGAATTCATCATGGGCTGGACGTGAAAGATGAGTTGTTTGTTCCGACTAATAAAACTTTTCACGTGTAAGTGTAACTAATTATGCAAATAGTCGAAACTGGAATTCTGAAAGTCTAGACTCTAGGCAGTAGACATGTACAATTTTTTTTTTAATCGTTATGCTGTATTTAAAAAAAATGTAAGTATGTATAATGTACATACATCATCGTTTCATTTCTGTTTAATTTCCCACAATTTTTTTATTCCAAAACATTTCTTCAGATAACTATACATACTTTTCAAAAAAAATCAATCAGTTGACCAGCTCCCTTTAAACAAATTCAGGATTTAACTGCTCAACATCACAAAATAAAAAGTATTTATATCCATCCGAGAATATTCCGCCCCTCCTGCAGTGCAGCAGCCTTACTGGAAAAAAGACTGCATGATGATGTCCTCCACCATTTTGGGCAATCCCAACTCCTTGCACTCTTTGCCAAACTTGTTGATATCCCCGTATCCTCCCACGTAACCATTTAATCTTGCGGCGACATGTGACATGATCATCTCTTCTCCATCGTCAATGTCCAGAATTGCCAAAACTCCCGGGAATTTTTGAAGGAGGTACTTTTGATGATAACTTTGAAACAAAAATGATTATCCAGATTAAATTTCTTAAGTAAATATAATTAATGAACTTGATTTGTTAACTTAATTAACTTACTCTTCAGCAATATAAAATTTCTTGGCTGGAATAATTTTCGTCTTAATTTTGCTCCCATTCTTCGTCTCAGCTCTCATTTGTTTCAAGGAGTCCTCCGCCGCCTTCTTTTGTTCGGGAGAATGGTAAAAAATTGCAGACATGTATTGCCGGGGACAGGATGACGTGGAGTTGTGGTTGCTCCAGAATAAAGATAACATGTTATCATAGTTTGTAAGCTGGGGATCATATTCCACGTCCACGGTCTCGGTATGGTTGCCACTGAAAAAAAAATCAACAACAAATTTAAGAATGAGTACTAATTTAAAATATTAATATGAACAATTAGTTAATTATTTTTAATTTACAGGTGACGATAAGTTGGATTCTGAGTACAGCCCCCGGAATATCCCACCCGAGTCCTGATAACTCCAGTGGCGGCTCCAAAGAGGCTCTCGGGAGCCCAAAATCAGGACATTCCGAAGGTCGCCCTCTCCCCAGTCCAGTCTGCATACTTGGCGTCACCTTCCAAAGTTGCCGAGGCTTTGCGGTGGCGTTTGGGCGTCTTCTGAAGATTAAAAATAAAGAATGGTCAGTCCATCAGCTGTTTCATAAGACCAGTTTACACTAAGCAATTAAATACCACTTTCTCCTTCGGCTCAATCAGCTCACTAAAAATAATATAATTAATACACTTCCCTTCACTTAATCTAACCAAAAAGGATATTCATGTGGGTTTGCAGTGGTATGTGATTTTAATTAATAATTAATTATCTTTTACCTGTTTTTCGTTTTGATTGTACGACGAGCAGCAGCCCATGATAACGCACTAAAATTTCCGTACTTGTTTTTGATTTGATTTTACTAGGAATTTTGATCATTATTTGACTGATTACAAGAGAATTAAAAAAAAATCATAGCAATTAGTTGACGTATTTCATCTTTAAAAAAAATTAAATGCAAAAGCGAAGTTTGTCTTGTCACTCTTTTTCGATTTACTTTGTTTTTTGCTCAGCTTCAGCTCAACAGCAGCAGCAGTGCAGTGGCTACAAGAAAGAGAAGCGCTTGTCATAGTACAGCGTAGTACTGCAAGCCGGTTGGAATGCACTTTTGCTCGAGTTTTGCTCGAGCCACCACGTTTTGTATAAGGTTAGCATTCAAATCATCCGTTCTACTTGGGCGGCTAATGTACTTCGCTAAAAGGATCATTTACTAATTGTGTATTTTTTTGGCTTTGCCTGTGCGATGCCACACATGAAAGAGTGAACTGAACTGTTTTGCAATGTTTTGATTCATCGTCAGTGAAACGCAGTCAAGCGAAGTGGTAGACGAAAAATTAAGAATAGTTAGTTAGCAAATAGCTGGGGTGGTGGTGGTAGCGGAGGTCGACGAATCTCCTCTAAAATAAGTTGGAGGAGAAGATGAGGAGGATGACGGGTCAAAGGCTAAAAATTCATCCAGAAACTATGTGGAAAATGTTAGTTCGTAATTTTAATTATGCAATTAGTAAAAAAGATTAAAATCATGATTAGCGGTAATAATTAATTACTTTTCAATTGTTTTTCCATTTAATTATCAATCAGATGACAGGTGTGAAGAAGAATTACTTATCTGGGGGCCAGCTTGACGGACAAAGCCAACGCTACTCCGCTACAATATTTGTGAGATTATCGTCTTCTCCAAGGCCAAGCCAACTGCCAAAGTTTACAGATATAAAAATGGAACAATTGTAAGTATTTTAAACACTGAAATATTACATAAACATAGTTTAATTAGTTGTGCAATTAGTTGTATTGTGCATTTTTCACTAGGATTTTTGTGTATTGATAGGATATCCACCACTCCATCCGTGACATTTGCGTGGAATGCATTCAGCAGTTTACTGGAGAGGACAAGGAGGACGTTGAAGATAAGATGAGGATCACTTCACCCAATCAAGATGAAATCTCCGAGCAGAAAATTTATCCAGTGCCGATTGGCGACGATCCGGATAGAAAAGCTTGCATCAATGAGGAAATAGATGGGGTGCATCCTCATAAAGTTTTGGCGATGGAATGTGAGTAAAATAGATAATTACACATCTAATTAAATTATAATAACAATTGAATGTAGGATTTGCATTTTGTTTAATTGATTAGTAAATATTTACAAGTTGTTGGGATGCTTGGGAGTGTTTGCATTGATTGCTGGATGTGTACTGACTATGTGCTGTTTTCACTGTGAGCTAATTATAATTAGTTAATCAATTAAAATTTAATTTTAGAATAAATGTTGTGGTTTTTTTTCAGATGAGACGATATGCTTCAATGGTTACATTTTTAATGGAAATCCTCAGCGTATTTTTGATGGCTGGAGGTCTCGTCGTTCTGAAGTTGGCGGCAAATGGAGTGATGATGAGGAGACAGAGTACTCGGATGACAGTGACGATTGGTCGGTTGAGGACTCTTCGACGATGGTTTCCACTTCCACCACTGAAGCTTCGCAGCTAATTAAAGCTGTATATTTTTTTGGAACAAATTTTTTTTTTTTAATCATTTTTTTAAAAACAATTTTCGCTCAATTAAATCATATCAATTTGATACGCGTTTTTTTTTCGTAATAAAATATTAGTCGAAAAAAAACTTCGGGAGAAGCATACCAAAAATTATGAAATGCATACAAAAAAGCGACGCTTGTCTTCTGTCTTTGTTCATTTGTCATTGTTGCTCAGCTCAGCAAAAGCAGCAGTGGTTAGTGCAGAGGTTACTAGAAAGAGAAGCGCTTGGCATAGTATAGCGTAATACTGAAAGCCTGATGGAATGCACTTTTGCTCGAGCTCGAGCATCGTCGTTTTGTATTTAGTTAGCATTGAAATCTTCCGTTCTACTTGTGCGGCTAATGTACTTCACTACAAGAGTTCTTTTTCATTTCATGCGATGCGACTTACTTTTCTGCTGAGAAGGAAGTGTGTGGTTTTCAATTGCAATTAAAATCATTGCTCAAAATAATTAGCTAGTTTTAATTTAAAAAAAACTATATATATATCTAGTTTGCAATCAATTGATGATAGTTATCTAGAATTATCAGATGCCAACGATAGACAAAATGAAAAGCAGTTGTTCATTTTTTTTTCTCTGGTTTCAGATTAATAAATTTTAGCCATTCTTGCAAACCTTCAACTTAAATTCTAAAAAAAATCAACATGAATTAAAAAACATTTAGTTGAAAAGTTTAAAAATTGACCATAATATTATCGTTAATCTGATAAGTATTGGCTTTATCTTGTTAACTTTATCCTGTTTTTATTAGTCTTCTCTACTGAGTAGTAAACTTCATGCACGATAACCCCAACTCATTCAACCAAACAGCTCTACATTCATAAATGATTAGTTTCAGACATTTTATAATCAACAGCGTCAAATATGTAATAATCTGGAATGTTGTAAATTATTTTTTTTATTTATGTTCCAGCTATAAACAAGTTGACATTTGTTGACCCAAATTTCTTGGTAGAATTTTATCAAACTTGATATTAAAATATTCTTGTTACTCAATCGTACAAACCTTTTAATGTTACTTCATTTTAAATCAACCGACATGACATTATCAAAAATATTAATTCCAAAAGTTAAAAATTAGCCTGAAAGCAATCAGTAGTGGATATTTCGTGCAAAGTAAAAGAACTAGGCGAAGCTTTAGAAATGGGGATCAAATTAAAACTAATTATTTTTTGTGGAGCAGTGGCTGTGCTCATAGGTAAGTTAATTTACAAGTTAACCTAATAATTAAATAACAAGTTTAAAAAATTAAACATACGAAAAATACGTACGATTCTTTTCAAATTTTAATTATTCAGATCCCATTAAATCCTGCAATTCGAAAGACAAGTACAAAGATACATACAAAAAATGTGAGACGGAAGACTGTTTGGGTAAATCGGCTTGTGTGACCATTTATGAAGATCCGGACTTTAGTGGCTGGAAACAATGTTTGAATTTCGACCAAACCGAATGTATAAAATTCAACGATTGGTGGGCGGATGGGCGAGTTTCATCCGTGAATACTCACAACACTTCTTGCATTCGACTTTACGAATACAATGACTGTACTGGAGCTGCCGTGGATATTTCACCTGATGATCCAAACCAAAGTGATCTCAGGAATTTATATTTTAACAACTTTGCAAAATCTGCGAGTTTCTGTGGCCGAAACTTGGACAAGGGAGATGATTGCTACATTAAAAATGTATTCTATGAAAATTTAAATCCCGATGAATTTTCCAACGCTGCGGGTGAGCTTCTGGGAACAATGGATCAAGTTACTGAATTGGTTACATCCGGTATTGCGGTAGTGGTCCCAGGTATCGATCTATTTTATAATGGGCTGAAATTCGTTACAGGTATGTTCAATCAAGGTGATTCGACTGAAGAGCTAATTGATCAAAAAATTACGAAAGCTCTTGGGCAAAACGCGGGAAGTCAAGTATCTGCTAAAATAGCTGTTATTGAGAAAAAGGTTAGGAGTGTCCTTTCAGAAGAATCGAATTTAAAATTAAAGGAAAGTGAAATAAGCATAGCATTGGCATCATGTGAAGAAATCTATGCATTGTTTCTGGAGAAGAATTATTCGTTTAGGAAAAATGTACTCATTTCGAGCCCACATTTGGTCGTGTTTTCTTCAGTTTATTTGGCGGTTGCCAAAATAGCTTATAAGTTACTACCAAGTAAAAGAAGGGAACTTGGGAATGATATGAAACAGTTAAATGAGCTTATTATAATTTATAAAGAGAAGGGTATAGAGGAAAGGGGAAAAAAATTTGGTGTTTATGACGTCTGTTATAGTCATTGTACTAATGATAAAATTATTGATAAAGGATTTTTTGGGAATGAAGTGCAAATACGAGAGTGTGGCTATACGAGATGTTGGCCATGTCTTAAAATGATAAGGGCTTCAATTAAAGTAGAAATTGAACAGTATTTTGGGGGGATTACTGAAAAAGTGGAACAGTTTCCCTGAAAGTTCCACAAAAGAAATATTCCTCTGGCTTAAGCAACACTTTCGATCGCTATTTGATTTACAAATTATCAGATTGCTGTATGCGATTCCCCAAAGCTGGACTAAATTAAAAGTTATAAGATATATTTCTCATTCAAACTGATAAAATCTTGACGTAAGTTGATAAAGTTGACGTAACTTTCGGAATCGTGTTGAATTCGTAGTTTTATCAATACCTTTGATCTGATTATACTCCATTTGATATATCACATAATCATACCATTCTACGATAGCATAATAGTCGGTTACATATTAACTTAGGTTACGTGTATTTCTGTATGTTTTAAACTAAATATCAATCCAATTATATATTCTTCGCTCTGGATAAATAAAATTTTCATGACTCTGTTCAATATAATGTTGCGTACTATGAGGGAATGGATCATGCTGTAATTAACTTGTCATGTTCACGATGCCAAGAGCTGGAAATAACCATTACATATTTAGGATTTCAATTGCTTTAACAATGTTCGGTTCCAAAACGATTTAAAAGTGGGTCAAGTTCAAAAAGACGCCCAGAAGCAAAACGTCCTCCAAACCGAATATACATCCATCCAAGACCTAACATAATTGTCACCATGCTAATCGCTCAAAATATTTTACCCTTGATTACCCTAAATATCAAGGTACACAACTTTCTAACAACTCCACTGCATACATTTACAGAAACAAGATCCAAATTACAAGTTTCCACACAAACCCAGAGTAGATATATCTTCAGAACAGTGTTCGGCTTTTTATTCTGTTTGTGTGAGTTATTTCAAATTTCCTACAAATTTCAAACAGGTTCCTTGAAAATATATAATGTAATTCAAAGTGTTGTTGTTACTGGAGGCATTTTTCTTCATTTCATTTTTATATATGGCCATTACAGTCCAGTACCACGTGTCTATATAGACACGTAAAGAATTAATTAATTTAACTGATTGGTTTTAATTATATTT
>JAQFZG010003600.1:0-13284 GCA_034695465.1 Entomobrya nicoleti | reverse complement strand
TGAATTGTGTAGTTTTCCTTTTTTAAACTACTAATCGTGGTTATTGTCTGATCTTCTGAGGGACGAATTAAAATACTGGACATTTTACCAGAATACTGTAGTACAAGTACACTACTTATAAACATCCACAAATGAAAAAGCGAAAAATTGCCGTGATGTCTAATAATACCCAGTCCACTACTTAGAAGTACTGATATTGTTCCAATATATCCATATTTCGTGATTTTTCCAACGGAAATCACTGTAGCTACAAGAAAACCCCATATCCACATGTCAAAGGGTTCCATGAACAGATAAAAACTCCATGGTGATTCCAGTTTCACTTTGTGGTTTTGGCAATAGACAAAGTTAAAAGGAACTGAATCAACTTGCACAAATTCAGGAACATCTTTCGTGTTATAATAGTTTGTGTCTCGGTAATAATATGACCAGTAGTAGTGAATCGAATTGTTGTAATTATCCAGATTTGCAACTTGGGGTAGTATAGTAGGGAAAGATTTTCCCAAAGGGTTATAAGTCGAAACTAAAGTCATGTTTAATGCTTTTGTAATTATTGCAGTTAGTATGATATGATAATTTGCCTCTGGAAAGTACATATCACAATCAGATTCTTTGTATATTTTATATATACGTGAACTTATAACGCAGTCAACTGCTGATTGTTGGTAATAAAAAAGATATGAAAAATATACAGGGTTCATTTTGATTTAAATGAGAGACGCTGAACGTAAATGCTACTAATGTTTCTAATGGCAATGTATGCCAAAATAAATTTGTTCATTTTGTCACATTTTGAGGCCTAGATAAGCATTAAAGATTTATTAGTACTTTCAAGAACCAATTCGAATGATTAATGCTTGAATCAAAAACGTTTTACACATCAACGAAAACTTGTATTGCTCATGATATAAGCATTACTATGGGTATATTTGTTTAAACTAAATACGTCAAACCCAAGCTAAATAGTAGGGTAACACGCACTAACCGAACCATTATGTGTCCTTTTTCTCACTTTACCTCTCGTTGGTAAAGATATGAGTAAAGCGGAACGTGGCTCTTGAAAAGACTGGAGTATATCGTGAGTACGATCCTTCTAATTTGCGCTAAAAGACCTATCGTTTTAACGAAATTATTTGCCATAATATGTCATGGTTTCATGTTGAAGTAATCAATTAAGAAAATGGTAGAGCTAAGTTTATTCTTTTGCAAAAAGTTTTCATTAGGGTGTCACACATATCGATTAATTGAAAAAACATGACTTCATGTCTTTCGAATTTATTTCCGTATTGGACAAACGTTTAAGGTGTAATAGTTATGATTAGTTATTTTATGAATGAATGCAAAGTAATAAAAATGATTTGGTCGAAATAGATATACAACATTAACAAGTAGTTGTAGTGCAAGCAATGCTATATAAATTATTGGAAAGGTTTTCTACTTGAGGACTAAAACTGTAACGAATTCTAAAACCTTTACCATAATAAATAAGTCGTCTATGAATGTTACAAAATACCTGCATGACAAAACAGTTAGATGCCAAAATTCAATACGAATCACACGAATGAAAAAAAACTCCGTATGAAATATCAAAAAAATTGATAGCAATAACTCTTTAAAAGCTTTCAAACCATTAAATTATGGTAGTCCATAATATTTTAACGTTTATCACTATCTTTTGAAGTACACGGCCCTTAAATGCTATATGCGCTTCGAACAATAATACTTCGTTTATTTTCCGTTGAAGTTAGTATTGGAGCGCATCCTATTTTCAATAAAATTATGACCCATATTGCTGGTGTCTGGACATGTTTGCCTAAAACACACGCCTTCCATTTCACAAATAAATCCTCAGACTGAGCTCTGTCATGATATTTAAATATTTTTGTGACAAATCCACCGTTCATCATACTACTTTGTATAAAATTCCCAAATCCATTTCCATTTCCCTAACCGTGTCAATTGATATAGATACTTCTATAATAATTATAAATATATCAACTCACAGTTCAGCGAAATAGCACTATATATGTACATATTGCTGAATAGAGCCCTGCCCAGGTTCAAACTTGATATAATATGCAACATTTTAAATATTAATTCCCTAATAAGCCAAAATAATTTGAGAATAGTTGACAAATTGGTTTTCCAATTAACATTATTATTTTTAAAGGTTAATAGATAATAAAGTTAACAATTAGTACAGCTCAGTTTGCGTTCAGTTCATTGGATTGACAGTTAATCTTTCGATACGTTCATGCATACGTTTAAAATTCCAAAATAATCAATTCAAAACAGAAATGGAGCCAAAATCAGTACACTATGTTAAACCAGCACTTAGCATTGAAAATTATTCACCACCAATACCGGAATATTTTTCTATACTTAAGTACTACTACAATTGCTTGTTTTGGATGCTCTTTGTGCCGTTTCGAGTGGAAAAGAACTGCGATAAAAAGTATTACATTCTGAAAAAGAACATCTTCCAAGGCGTAAGTATTATTTAACACAAAGCTATCGTGCTTCCTTATTTTTATTAATTTTATTTAATATAATGTTTCCAATCTATAGGTATTATGTGGCTTAACTCATCTGTTCGTTCTTCTGAAAACAACAGGGATTCTGCTTAACACACTTGAGGAATGGAAAAACTTTGATGATAATTTAGTTAGCACAACGTTTACACTTGTGGCCTATTCTGGATCATTGGCATTGAGCATTTTGTTTATAAGAAGGGTTTGGTTTCAAGAGAAGGGAATTTTGGAGTTGCTGAGTACAACAAAATTACCAGTGACTATTATTAATGAAAGCGATACCAAGAGAAGTCTCCTAATTACAATAACAAAGACATTTGTAATTTTAGGAATCGTTTGCATAATGCTAAGCAATTATTATGCAAATTTGAAAACGGTGATTCTCAAAACTGTCCAGCATTATGTAGGCTCCAAAACAATTTCAGTTATTCTGCTAACACACGTGTCAATGTTCACAGTAATAACTCGTTTAGAAATGACTGCCATCGTTGTAACTCTTCTATTCGAGAGACAAAATGTTGCAACTCAACTAAAAATGGCAGGGGAAAACATTTACACTGGCTTAGACATTTACCGAAATATGAAAAGTAAAATGGAAGGAATTAATACGATATACGGAAATCCCCTACTAGCATATTCTTTAATTGTGGTTGGATACTACTGTGGCATGCCAGGGTTTCTGTTAACTTCTGTCTTTTCTCGGTTTCCATTAACAGCTTTGTTATACTTTGGGCTTGATGTAGTTGGATGGGTGGTTGCTGCAGAATTTCATTATTTAATTCAACATACGTTTTCCCACTGGCATGAACACTGTACTCAGAATAAGCCTTCAGTTATAGAGTATAAAAGTTTAAGCCAACAAAAAGCTTGTATTAACTGTGACCAAATGGCTAGATCATTATATTTGATACAACGTGAGCAAGAAAGCTTAAAAATTAATGCTGAATTTAAATTGGAATGTCTTGCATTATCATGTAGATTCTTTGGAGTGACTTATGGTTTTCTTAAAGCGGTAAGGTGATGCCTAAAAATTCTAGGCATGGTTCTAATTTATACAGGCTTTAAGATTTGAATAGAATAAAATTCTAATTATCTTTCTGGAATTTGCAGATGCTTGGTATGCTTGTCACGTACGCAATAGTGATATATCAGACCAGTGTAAACAAATAATCCGAATTTAGGTAAGAGTATTAACAATTAGTGCAAAAAAAATATGAAATTATTGAACAACTCCCTTATAAAATGGTATTTCAGTGTAGCAAATGGAACGTTCTAGTGTTTATACAATTAATTTGGTATTTTTTTGTCCAGTCACTATTCGATAATATTTTTCATTATCCCATGTAAGCTATTAAGTTATGAACATACATCGACAAACTAAATCGATTTGCTTAACTAATTGCTTTGGTAATTTCAATGTTGGTAATTGCCAATTCACTAAAGGTAAATCGGTAGTGATATACAAATACATTGTAGCATTATATATTTAATTCTCGTATAACAAGACGAACTTTGGACTAAGCACATAATACCTCAAATATTAAAAATTCAGATAAACCTTGGCAAAATGGAAGTTATGTCCTTCAGCAAGCTCTATTTTTCCCCATTAGACTTCTATTACAATTGCTTATACTTCATATTTTTTGTACCATTTCGGGTAAACTGGAATCAAAACTTGAAAACATATGTTTTCAAAAGCAACATTTTTCAAGGCGTAAGTTTTTTAAAATACTCAATTGAATTAGTATTTCAAATTACTTGATACTTAAATTAAATTTCAGATAATTTGTTGCTGTTTCCATCTTTTTGTTCTGCTGACTACACTTGTTATTCAATTTGAGACCATTGAGCAATGGAAGAACGTAAAAAACAATTTATTTGTATCAAGCTTTACATTACTTAGTTATACCGGATCGCTGTTAATGAGCGTTATATTTATAAAGAGGGTCTGGTTTAATAGAGAACAAGTAAAGAGTCTTCTTCACCTAACTCGAATACCAGTCCCCGATATTCCTCAAAACATTTCAAGAAAAAATGATCTACATGTTGTCATGAAAGTATTTGTAATTACCAGCACTATGGGCATAATGTTTAGCAATTATTTCGTAACTTTGAACATAATCAAAAATGTAAATTATTTCATAGGATACAAAATCCCTGGCACAATTTTAGTATCACATGTGACAACGTTTAGCTTATTAACACGTTTTGAAATAACCATTATTATTGCAACATTATTAATTGATGTGAAAAATGTTCAAGTTAAACTACGTAGGCTTGGAGGTAAAATTCATGACGGGTTTGAAATTTACAACAACTTAAAAAGCAAAGTGGAAATAGTCAGCAAAATTTTCGAAAATCAACTTTTTGCATATTGTTTGGTTGTTATTGGGTATTACTGTGGGATTCCCGGGGTCTTAATGAAGTCACTATTTTCACAGTTCCCTTTCACTATTCTGCTATATTTTGTTTTTGATATACTATTTTGGATACTTGCTGCTGAGTTACATTATTTTTATCAGCGTGCATTTTCAAAATGGCTTGAGTATTGTACTAAAAATAATTCTAAGATGGGAAATAGAATTTCAAGTTTTTATGTAAATAATGCTTGCAACAACTGTAACGAAATGTCGAATGTACTATTTGCTATTCAACATGAACTAGAGATCTCAAAAATCAGGGCAGAAGTTCAATGTGACTCTTTGGTGCTAAGCTGTAGA
The DNA here is from genome assembly GCA_034695465.1 of Entomobrya nicoleti. Classification (NCBI taxonomy): domain Eukaryota; kingdom Metazoa; phylum Arthropoda; class Collembola; order Entomobryomorpha; family Entomobryidae; genus Entomobrya; species Entomobrya nicoleti. Next base: position 8,033 of record JAQFZG010003600.1, on the reverse strand, counting down.
TTTTTCCGTGTGACTTATGGGTTTCTTAAAGCTGTAAGTACTATCTTAACCTAGCAAAAACAATATCTCAAACGTTGGACAACTTAATGAAGTGTTTTTAATCATTTTACAGATGCTCGGTATATTAGTTACCTACGCAGTTATAATTATTCAGACTCGCATTGATACCTCATAAGTTTGCAAAAATGGCTAATAAATACCGTTAATTCAAATACACATGAATACTTATGTATGCTTTATTAAAACCTTTTTGAAACTTCAAAATTAAAATCTGTTAAAATAAAACTTAATATAAGTACATGTAGCGTAAATATTTTGTAAAACAGGCATGTTTATCAAATGTGTTTATTTCTTGCGAAATTACATTATTACTATACGTACAATATCAGTGACTTTGCTTGTGTGTGCATGTATTTAAGCTTTATGCATACCGAAGCTTTGTAACCATGGTACAATGAAAACTGAAGTCTTGTTGACGTTTTGGAAGCAACAGCGAAATAAATGCTTATTTAAGCTAATTCCATTAAATTTTGTCGGTAATACAGTTTCTAAAAACGCAAACAATGGTAGCATAATCAAGAAAGCGGGAAGACTATAGAACATAACAGTATATTTGCTTCTTTAATCAATTTGTGTACATATGCCAGTTGTCCAAATAAAAGTGTCTGCGGAAAACTCATTTTATTTTCACTCGAACTTTATTCGGACACATTTCTTTATTTTAAACTCATAAAATATGTTAAATCTCAGCTCCTGACTCATAAATAATAAACAACCAAATTATGATTGGCTTTGTATAGCACTTACGTAAAACTTTTGGTGTTAAAAATTTGTTGATGTCAAACGACAATTTAAAGATACTCCAATATTTTAAAAGTCGTTCTCATTTTCTTCATGCGAGTCTTTCTGTGGTTTCAGAGACTCCTTGTACAAACGCTCATGTTCAGTGTCTTCAGGGCTGCGATTATTGCTGACATGGTGGTTTCCTTTGGGTGACCTTCCAACTGATTTCGACTGAGGTTCGCGATTGCCAGGTTTTTTCGGATTATTTGCCTTTAGGTTCCCATGTTGTTTTGCATGTTTTTTGTCGTGTTGTTGATGGATTTTGCTGTTTCGCACTGCAACTTTCTTTGTTTCACCTTCTTCAGAAAGAAATTTATTTGGCAGATCCTCCTCAAATAGAAGACTCTTGGAATTTGTCAAAAGTTCGGCCTATTAAAGTACATTGTATTTTTTAAATTAAGTGGTATATTATTTATATCTAAATTTCTAAGTTTTCAATGATTTAGTTACCTTTATGTCTGTAGTATTAGACGCCACAGTGATTTCTAAAATGGTATATTGAACGGTAATTATAATCAATACGAGCATGTTGGTTATGTCTTATTGTTTCAGAAAAATTAAATATGCGCTCGTCAACTTCCGAATGCTCACCAAGCAAAATCAACCACATATTTGTGATGACGAAAGACTTTATCATTTTGAAATGAAATATGTTGAAACACGTATTTAATCAAGAATTGGGAGTTCGCTAATGACCTTGATTGTATTCAATAAATCCCAAATACTTGAACAAAACAAAAGATGAGTAACACCCCAATGATCTGTAACAAAATAACATTCATTGAATTGCATTTACGCGATTGTCTACAAAAATTGGCAGGTTTTAAAATCGTAATCTGTATAAGAGAACATTATGCAAATAGAAAGTATGTTTGCATTCAACATTATGTTCTTTCTGTCAACATTCTAAAAATTTAGTTGATGAAATCGTTGGATTGGTAACCCACCTTTGAAATTTTGAACGTCACAACTGAAATGGGTGGACTTATTTTCGTTACGGTAATTGGTAATCAATAAATTGCAAAAAGAGAATCAAAATGAGTATGTGGAATCGTTTAGGTTTATGTTGCATATAATTGGACAATTTTGAACAAACTTTAAACAGAAATTAGAAGATGGTTAAAACCGTTTTGCTGGTATTTTATAGATAGAGCAACGAATGATAATACAACAATAAAAGGCTGAGTTTCACTTAAAATATTTGGGATGATATGTGCATTCCTTATTACTATTTCAAAATGAATTTTATGCATTTATTTAATAAGGAGTAATGTATATTGCTTTTGTTAATAAATGCAACTTGTATACATGGTTTTTATTGTTCAGACAAAAATAAGCAAATAATCTGTTAACAGAGTCAAGCAGACGAGAATCATTGCCATTGCCAGCACGTATATATAGTTTTACGAATAAGGAACTTTGTTTACAACTTACATCGATCCAGATATTGTGCAACTGATATTTTTATTGATAGGAAAGACATCGTAGTTAAAACGTTTCCTAGCATGTATTTTATAGTTAATTTTAACTTGTGATATGATTCTTTTAAATATATTGTCATGCGTCGTCCCTGACCTACATTTTGGGGATATTCAAATTGTGCTGTGTAAGTTACTTTACAGTAATCTGATTTCAATCACTATTCAAAAAATAAACAGTAGGTTAAGGGCCTACTGACTATAGACCACGAAAAGATTTGAAAGGAAAGTATCTAGACATTAGCGGAAATTTAAAATGTAGCAATGAAATAAATTTTGGTCGAAAATGTGCAAAAAATTCTTAAAAGATGTATCAATGTACTGCTGGTTAACATAACAAATTAGGGTATTGTCATACTAACACACATTCAGTACTTCTTGTTAACAAAACTATTTACTTTTCACAAAAATATCAAAAACAAAACCCAATAAGCAAATAATAATACATACCAACCATAACAAAAATATTGATACTACTTTGCCTTCCATTCTTCTAAGATTTTTTATGGTAACTTCCTCGTAAAATTTCACAATTGTAGGTGATTTGTCTTTCGATCTATACTGAACCTTAGTAGCATATAAACTTGCATACATTTCATCGATCCAAAATCTGTAAAACCCGAACTCGACAATTTTTCCAAACGTTTTTGCAAGTATTTGACTATGTGGTGGAAGAAAAACAAAATAGTTGTGCCCAACCGGAATTAGCCGCTTTCCAACGTAACATCTGACTTTATGCTTTCCAATAAATTCTAAGTATAGATGACTATTTAGTGCAACATAAACCGCATTCGTCCATTCCAAAAGTGATGCTACTTTCTTTTTCACATTGCAAAAATTTGGATAAAACATACCATACTCTACTACCGCATTTGGTAGCAACTTAAACAAGACAGAAATATCTTTCGATAAATAACCTTGCCCTGGCCCTGATTTCGTGTAGCTATTTAGAGTAGCATTAAGTTTGTCAACGTAACTATAATCCCAAAATTGTAATGTGTATTTTTCTTTTTCTAAACCATGAACCGTTGTTATTGCTTGCTCTTTCGATGGACGAATTCAAATACTGGTAATTTTACCAGAATACTGAAGCACGACCATGCTACTTGTAAACACCCACAAATGGGAAAGCGAAAAACTTCCATGATGTCTAATAATACCTAAGCCACTATTAAGAAGTACAGATATTGTTCCTAAATACCCATATTTAGTGATTTTCCCAACAGAAATAACGGCTACAATCAGTAAACTCCATACACTAGAATCGAAGGGCTCTAAGAACATGTCCAAATTAGAAAGAAATCCATTAACATAATCATTCAATAAAATGATAAAGTTACAAGAACAATATTTAGTAAAGTGCCTTATTAACATTGATATATCTTACAATTCGAATTTATGAACATTTCATGACGTTTTAGCTTTCGAATTATCTCCTTGCTGAACAATCTTTCCGTACAACGGCTATTTAAAAAAATGTATGCTATAATGTTATACCAAAACAACAAAAAATAAATTTGAACAAAGCATACCTTATATAACAAATTTGTAATGCAGACAAGAATGCAAACAATTTCTCAGTGAACAAATTATGCCCAGTAGCAATGAATTCTAGAAACTGAATTCAATTAAATTTTCAAGTGTCCCAATTAAGTAAATGTGTACCGACGTCACTGCAAATTTATATTGAAAAACGTCAACACATTAAAGGTGAGAGAAAAGGTGAAAATCATTTATAAGTATGCAAATACAGACGGACGTAAGCTTAGTTACTGGACGGAAAAAATTGTCAAGATAATAACAGATCAAATTTGACAAGTGGCCAGACCTTTAATATTTTATGACTGTGCAATTTATATGTTCAACAATTGGATCTTACCAAATACTTTTTGACCTTGGAAATTATTTGCTTATGTCTAGAAGCTGGTTTCAAGCATATATTTAGTCACGAATATTGGCCTATCATTTGGTTTTAGACAACAACCGAGAATCTTGTGCAACCAACCTTATTTACCAACATGTTGTATCAATGTAAGCTAAAATGTGGAACAATAAACGATTTAAACCAACTAGATACGGAAAGGGGAATGTTTTGACAGCCAACTTAGTAAATATTTTTTATTGTTGAGCTAATGTTATGAGCTGGTCTTTCGTCATAATGACATTTTGATTCGAGATATGAACTTGCATAAAATGACAACAGTAATTAGTACCTTATACCTTTTGGCGTTCAGTGACACAAGTAGCTTATATAAAATAACGACAAAGGCTTATGCATAAGGACAATTTTATAACAATAAAGCATATGATTTAACTTGACGTACAAGTTGGTTCTTTGTCATAAGTAGTAATCATCACATAAAATATACCGTTTACAATGAAAAACTGCATTCATTCATGACCCGTTACGTATTATTAACAATTCAACTTCTTATCACATAACATATTGAGAAATTGACATAGCTTACAGTAAAAAAAACAATGAAAAAGAAGGTGTGTCCTCGAAAGTTCAATAGCATATTAAATGGTTTCCAAGTGACCCGTAACAAGTTATATAAACCTATTTCAAATATGTAAGCTGTGTTCAATTTGGCTTTGTAGGTTATAAAATACTGACTGGTTAATGAAATGAAAAAGTTTCAGCTGGAAACAAAGCGAAGTTTTTATTTTTTCAAGCTTCTTCTTCTTATTAAGTTTCCATTTCACGAAGGTGCTTTTAATATCAATTTGAACCCAGAAAGTGAGCAGGGTTTAACCCCACTAAAGCACGTAATCCAAAATGTGATTTTGTACTCGCAGACGCTTCAATCATTTAACTCATTTACAATCCGAGTTGTAAATTGTTGCCCTGAAACAACCAGTCTGCCCTCAACCGATGAAATTTGGGAAATATTACACGATTATCCTAAAATTACGAGTTATAGTCCAAATACTAATTTTTCTAGATATTTGGAACCTGACAAAAGGAAAGCTTTGACATTAGCAAAAGGAGCCATTCAAATGTGGTCATTTTTCACCGTAATTTTTATATCTATCCCATCTCAATTTTCCAACTTGAGTGCCTACATAAAACAAACAGTAAATCCGAAGTTGGATTTTACGCTGTTTATTCTGAACACGGCAAAATTCGAACTTCCCCAACGACTATCGAGTGAATATATTATCAAGGAATTTCCACATCTGGCTAAACTTCTTTACAAACTAATCATCCAAATTAATTTCTCTTTGACATCACCATCTATTTGGATCGAATGTTTGGAAAATTGTTTATCTAAAAACAATCTCATTCAGATTTCGCAGATTCCTAAATCCCCTTTGAAAAATCCTCGAATGGGTTACAATCTTCGTGGTCGACACTTTCTAATCAGTGCATCAGAATCTCCTCCTTATACTTACGTGTACAAACCAAGTAAAGACTCGAAACCAGAGTTTAAAGGAGTTTACATAAATCTCCTAGCATCTGCATCTACCCATTTTAATTTCACCTACACTGCTACAAACGAAGGTAGTGGTTATGGCATGCAACTCCCAAATGGAACCTGGGTTGGAAAATACGCTCGAATTTATTACCCGAACTCTGGTTACGATATGGCTTTACTTTTACCAAACAACTATTTATTAAAACGCGGGGATAGGTCAGTCTCTGTAACAGTAAATGACATGGGATTTGCAATGGCAGTGCCTGCAAAGTCGCGAGTTCCTTGGTCTGCTTTTTATCAACCATTTGATCTTCTGGTGTGGATTGTTCTGTTTGGATGTGTTTCAATATTAGGTATAGTACTCGCACTAGTTATGCATCAGTTCGAAATAAATTTAAACTGCGAAACGATTTGCACTGTTGCTGCTCTCCTTCCATTGTCCCTAGCTTTGGAACAGTCAATTTCTGGTATTCCGAGAAGTGTACGAGGTTGCCTCGTAACTTGGCTTTTGGCTTGTCTTGTATTAGGAACGGCTTACAAAGGCAAGTTAGGCGTGTTTATTACGTTTCCATATGTTGACAAAATCCCAATGACGTTCTCAGAGTTGGCGGACATTACCGACTTTGAGGTGACTTTGATGACGTCTGGAAATATTGAACGGGAGTTTTTCCTAAAAAAGGGAGCGCTTGATTCGCCAGTTATTGAGAAACTTAGAAGTCGGATTGTGGTAGAAACTAACTGGACAAAATGCTTGGAAACCACAATAATAAATGAAAGGCATGCTTGCATCATTTGGAAAACTGGCAAGGCGAGAATCGCGAAAGGCTTCACTTTAAATACAACAGTTAAGCCATGTTTGTATTCGCAAGAAACGCTGCTTCAACAATTTTGTGGATTAGGGTTTCAGGAAAATTCGATTTTTTCAACAGCATTTGACTTGATTGTAAGTTCAATGTTTGAAATGGGATTGATGGATAAATGGGAGCAAGATTCTATGTATGAGCTGGAATTTACAGGAAGCAAGAAGCTTTTAAAAGAAAGAGGAGATTCAGATTTGGTCCGGAAACTATTACAAGTTGCCAATGAAAATGATGAACGAACTCCATTAGGAATGGATAGCCTATGGGGAATTTTCGCAGTGGGAAGTATCGGCGCTGTTATAGGAATGCTGATGATGATAGTGGAACGTCGAGTATCGTTAAGATTAAGTGATAATATAAATATTATGCGTATAGACGTTGTACATAATAATGGTTTGTTATTAAATTCAGAGTGGAACAAATATTTGTATATGAGATGATTCAATTACCAAACAAGTATTCTGGTAATGCAAAAAAAGATAGTCATATATAGTTACAATTTTAACCATGACTATTAAAATAAAGGGAATGTAAAAACATATATAAAAATACTTACGAACTGTATGTTAATTATATAATCAAATCTGAGTAAAAATATGATCAAGATTTTACAACAATAAGTTCTTATTGGACAACACTCACTTCACATGTGTATATGAGAACGTACTATACTATTAATAAAATTAACTATGTTACTGACCATATCCAACTAATTTGTAGGAGTTGCATGCCGCTTGATAGTGAATGCGTGTTTGATGGGTTGTTGGAATGCTTTGCATGAATTCATGTTTTGAAAATATCACACTTAAAAATAACCTTGAAAACTCTTTGCTCGGGCCTATAGCATTTAAATTTTATAATTTTGCATTGATGAATTGATTTGTTGCCAGTATTCTAGAATTCATAAATATTACTTCCGGCTTTTATTTAGATTGCATGATGAAAATACTGAATATTATGATCTCGCATTTGCATTTTCTTGTTGATGAGGAAACTTTTGTGATCAAACATGCAATGGTATATTATTTTAAATATTCTGGTCACTTGGTACACAGTTTGTCATTAATGTAACATATGGTTTACACCATGGCAGTTTCATTGTACCTAAGAAAAACCATTCGGTTTATTATTTCAGTTGTGGTTTTCGTATCAAATATGTCAATCGCCACTCATTCATATAGACCTTTTCCTAAAACAAAGCCTCCGGAAATTTGGCTTGATGCTTATCAAGGGGCTGATAACTTTAAAAATACTTTAGCCGAACTTGAATTTCGATCGTTAGATAAATTCGAAAACCAATTCATCTCAAAATTTAATAAAACCAATTATGTGATCACGGAGGACACAAATTTGGTCTATTTCACATGCCAAGCAAAGTATCCAGTGAAGTGGTCGTTTCCTCACATGAAGCACGTAGAAAATTTACAGGTTTA